>PVIH01002009.1:117035-206902 GCA_004025045.1 Sigmodon hispidus
CACCAGCAGCAGCATCACCACCACCACCACCATCACCACCATCACCAGCAGCAGCATCACCATCACCATCACCATCACTACCACCATTACTAGCAGCAGCATCACCAACACCATCACTACCACTATCACTATCCCTATCACCACCATTACCAGCAGCAGCATCACCATCACCACCACCATCATCATCACTATCACCACCACCAGCAGCAGCAGCTCCTCCTCTTGGGCATATTCTAGAAATGAAAACAACCTGGCTGGACTCCAGATGTATCCAATTAGAGGTCATGGGGGTGGGACCCACATCTGAGTTTTAATCAGCTTCACAAATGCTAATTTTTAAGAACAATTGGTTGTCTCAATTATTTTTTAAAAGTGAATTCATGGAGTAAAGTAAGTGTGTGTGTGTGTGTGTGTGTGTGTGTGTGTGTGTGTGTGTGTGCACTCTCATGTGTGCTCATGCTCACCATGGGGTTCATGAGGACACTGTCCTGAACTAAAGATGAAAGCTGGCAGTATACACTCTTGCATCATCAAGAACCACAGGGTAAAACTCATTTGTTTCTGTAATGAGGATTTTAATATTTACCATGCATCTCCTGCCTGGCCTGCTGCAAGCTGTTGGGAAAAAAAAAAGCCTTTTTTTTTTTTATTACTCAAAAGATCTGATATGAACACATAAATTTTCATTTGGAAAGTTTTCTTTGCTCCCAGGACAGGGCTTATGCAGCACCTTGGCTGGTCTTAACTGACACAATCCTATTGTTAACATCTGATTATGGATGAAATCCATGAATAGGAAGATGCATATAATAGTTAATAATAAAATATGATCACCACTGTATTTGCCTTTCAGAATACATTCATCACTCGCTCCGAGGTAGTGACACAGCCCACCCCCAAGCCCACCCCCGCTGTTTCTGATGCTTTTTCCTTGGCTCTGGGCCCCTTCTCAGCACCCACGATGCAGCTGGTAACAGGAGGAAGGTGCTGAAATGATGGAAGAGCTGGGTCACAGCAGATAATCCGTTTGTAGATAATAATAAAAAAAAGTGTGTCACACTTCACTGACCACGTCAGCCCTGAGCTGTGTACTTACATTATAGATCTTTCAGACCCAAGATGGATTTCAAGGTGAAACGAAAACCCCATATGATTTGGTCGTGTGACTGTAGTGTTTTACCTCACCTGAGAATAAAAGGTAGACTCAAATCCTTTAAGCAACAACTGTTTACTGACCCCATGGCCCATGCTGGTTTCTGAGGGAGATCCCACCAGTGATGCAGAGGGGACATGTGGATCCTGCTTTCAAGAAGCCCATGATAAAATGGAGAAGAGAGAAATACATATACTGAAGAATACAGTAGCCGAACTATATTCATGGGAAAGATTTTATGAGTTAAACCAGAAAGTGACATCACAACATCTGTTAACTTGGCGCCCACCATTATGGTCTCACTGGGTGACATGTCAGTCATATGACCATATCTCACTATGAGAGAAGCTGAGAGATAGAGTTCATCTGTCTCCTGGGTAAAAAGAAAAATCTGTTTTGGTGAGAATACACTATTTCAGCCATGTAAAATATAACTAGTGATGTCAATAGTGACTGTCTGCACAAATGCATCTGGTTTCACTGCCTGCCATTATCCTCTATTGTTGAAGATCTCATTGTCTGAATCCTTAACTTTTCCTAGAGCCTCACAAAGCCATGGACAAGCAATCTGCTATGAGAATGAGTGTTATTGGAGGCCCTAGGAAAGTTTATCAAGACTGGGAAAACAATTTTCAAGTGAAGATCCTATTACCTCTGAGCTCTTCCTTCCAACCAGTTATCACTGCTCTGAGCCAACTCATGAAAGCCTTTTCAGTGCTGGTCCTTGTTGGAAACTGCTGGTTTGCTCAGGTATCTAGGCTTAAGAGGGGCCAGTCATGCAGGACATTAATTGTTTCCTCAGCATAAATGTCTATCCCAAGTTCTGATGGAATGTCAATGCTAAGAAGAGGTTTAGAATTATAGAATGTCAAGGGATTCATGGGTAAAGAAAAGAGGAGATATAGAAAGCAAGACAGTTGGAAATGGAGAGGTGGCATCTTGATTTTCTCCCAGCTTTACAAGGAAGGACATAGATGATAGACCAGGGTTAAGAGCTCCCCTGGGTGAGGAATAGATACTTACTGACCTATATACCTTGTCATCCTCCTCACACTGGACCAGCCAATGATTTATCAGCCTAAGATAGAGAAGGTGCGTGGAGGATGGGAATGCAATAGGTGTATGTCCTCTGTTCCTCTTCAGCAAAGCAACTTTCCAAATTGGAGTCAACAGACATCCAATGTTTGCAATGTCTGTTGCAAAGATCAGACAGAAGTATCCAGGAAACAGAAGGGGAAACAGCTATCTATTTGAACATGACCCTCATCACTTGCTGCCCTGGATCCACCATTTCTTCACTATAAATGATATTCTGCTTCATGTAGGCAGTTAGCAGCATCAAGAAGGTAAATGCTTACTGGGTAGCCACACATTGTGCTGGAAGGCATTTACATCTCTGCTACTGTGTGGTGGAGAAAGAAACTCAAAGGGGATTGTGTGGACCTATATCTATCATTGGAATACTAACCAGCACAGACATCTTTCTTTCATTCTGCAAAGTCTGCTATACAGTTCCTGTGATTTGAATGTTCCTTCCAAGATTCATGCTGAAATTTAGCCCCTACTGTGAAATAGAACAAGAAGAGAAACGTAATCCAATATATGAATATTAATATATATTAATGTTAAGTGAATCTGTAAGAATGGGGCTCTGACCCAAAGGGACTTTGGCTTTATAAGAAAGGACAGGAAACCTAAGCTAGGATACTTAGTCCCTTTTAAAATGTGGTGACCTGTGGACTGCAAAGACTTTACTAACCAGAAGGACCCCACCAGAATCAGCCAGTCAACCCTGAACTTGCACCCACCCTGTGGCATGCAGTGGCAACAACAAAAAGAGCCACCAGGAGACAGACTTTTTACTTGGTGAAGGGGTTGGTGATGACAAATTATTTTCCATTCTCCAGAAGGTCACATTTTAGAGAAGGGAAGAGATAAGAAGCCAATCACTTAACAGTGGGGGTAACTTCTGGTCGTTTCTTGTTGGGTGATTTTATCATTATGTGAACATCTTAGGTGTTATTACAAGAACCAAGGTTGTGAAGATGTCAGGAGGCAAAAAGATATTATGAGACCTGTATTATACTTTTGGTTCTATTGTGATCTCAAAGATGTATATCATGGTGATTTAAAAGGTTAGCAAGAAAGAGTTGCTATCAAGATAAAGGTGGGAGAGAAGATGGTGTCTGGTGAGATTTAGGTGATGGGGGTGGGATTCTGAAAGAATTACCATCTTGTGATGAGACCTTGATTAGGGGCTAGAGAAACAGAAACTCAGCCAGGTTAGCTGGGACTCAAAGGAGAGTGTCTGGCTTGGAGTCTGGCAGGATTAGGAGGTGCCACAAAGTCTGACAGCTGTTATCTTGATATAGCCCAGAGTCCTCTGAGGGAATCTTCTCAACTGGGGGACTGCACCTATCAGACTGGCCTAAGGCCATGTCTGTGAGGAATTTTTTGGATTGGTGATTGGTATGGCTGAGTCCAAAGCACTTTGGGAAACCTTCCCTAGCATAAGCCAAAGAAAGTGCATTCTTCCATGGTCTCTGGTTTAATTCTTTTTAAAGCAGAGTTCCTCCTTGACTTCCCTTAATAATGGACTGTGACCTGGAAGTTTAAGCTGAAATAAACCATTTTGCTTTTGGTCACAGTGTTCATCAAGACAACAGAAAGCAAATTAGGATCGATGGAACATGCTGTGATGATGGCAACTGAGAAATACAGTATATTATTGGAAGCTAAAACCATTGGGATTGACAGACAATAAGTTTGATAGAGAAGAGGAGAAGAAAGTAGCTGAAAGGAGAAGGGAGGAGATGAAAAATACCTCTGGGATTAGTTCTGCGCCTGCTGTTTACCAAGGTTGGTTCTATGTACAAAAGAAATTGTGCTGGAGCCACTGTAGACATCAACACCATATGATCTAAGATTAACATCCCAATCTGCCGCTTTCAAACCTTGTAAACTCAGTTGAGTTTTCTGTGTATCTCAGAATCATTCTCATATACTAAAGCCAATGAGAATTGTCTACTACTATGTTTATTGTGAACATTAGGTGTTAATATCTATAAAGCACTTAGAATAATATTTGGTATACAGAAAGCTCTCAATAAATATCAACTAAAATGAGATGTAGATTGTGGAAAACAGACTTGTAGAAAACAGACAATTTTGGAGAGAAAGGAAATTTGAGATTTCTGCCTTTTACTCCAGCTGAAATATCCAAAAGCAGGTAAGAGGAAGACAGTTCAGGATTCAAGTGAAATATCCAAGATGGAAATACAGACTTTAGAGACACAGGGATTTAGATGTAACCCAGAGCATAGGATAATATAGTCTTGTCCTCAGTGAGCAAATTCATTCTCTGATAGGAAATTACCTAGGCTCTAAAAGTGAAAAAGATACTAAGCAGAGTCTTAGAACAGTGTGCAAGAAGGGAGGCTGGCTTGGATTTGAGTAAATGTTGACTAAATTGAACTCCTCAGGGTGTGTCTCTGTTCAAATCATGTCTATTGGTCCTCCTTACACATTTTCACTCATAACTCTTGGCCTATATCTAGCATGTTAAAATACGACTATTAGAAAGTAATGAGAAAATGGAAACAAGACCTAGTTATGTCATTCATGAGTATGTAACCCGAAGGTTCAAAGTTCTACCACAGATAAGTTTGCACACCCATATTTATTGCTGCACTATCACAACAACATGGCACCTGAACATACAATGAAGTTTTATTATGCTATAAAGAAAAAATTCTTGATATTTATGGGAAAGTGGATAGAACAAGAGATGTTAAGTGAAATAAGCTACTCTCACATAAACAAACATAGGGTTTTTTATTTTCCCCTTGGATGTGGATCCTAGACTTCAGTTTTATATGTTCATATATGGGAGTATGAGCACAGGTCAGACAGCTAGAACTTTAAGAGAGATAAAAGATCTTAAGGGGAGAGATGGAAACAAAAGAAGTGTATGAAATATGTGCAATATGAAGGCAGAAGCAGCTATGAGGGAGAGTTGTCAATAAGAGCAAAATATGTACATTCATGTTACAGTGCAACCTATTACTTTGTATACTAATTAAAAACTAATAAGAATAAAACAAAGACATTAATTATTGACCTGTGTATCTTTACTTAAGAAAAAATATCCTTTAGTCTTAGACATAATTTATCACCAGTAAATGCAAACGTCACCATTTCCATACAGCTTACATTTCCAGCAAGGAGTTCACATCTTAGCATTTTTTCAAAATGATAATGATGATCAGAACACAAAGTCTTCCCTAAATCAACAGATTGTTATCCTTCATGACCAAAGAGTAAGGAACACCTTCACGAAAGGTTTACTAGCTTTTCTTATTGCTTAGGACCTTAGACTCTATGTACAAAGGGGCTATAAAGAAAAAGCAGCCTATTTAAACAGCTCACTGTGGATTCCAAGAATGTCTCCATTTCTTTCTACCTGGCATCTAAGTCTAGGCTTTGCCTACTAAAAATCAGTACATTGTTTCTCTAACTCAGACAGAGCTTGTGGTGAAGAGTTTAGACCAAAATGATGCCATTGACCTGGAAATAAGTGTGCATATCTAAATGGTACAGGGAATGTTAAAGGAACAAGGCAAGATTCTCACTGAAGTGGAAAGAAAGGTTTCTACTTTGCAGAGAAGATTTGCTGTCATCTTTCTGCTATCCCGGGGGGGTGAAAACTATGCACCCTTTCCTTGAGCCAAAGATGACAAAAACACAGCAGAACATCAAGCAAGGGCTTCTCAACCCTGGCCAGAATCCTCAACACCTTCTGTTCATGTTCACACTTGGCTTCACAAGGAAACTGAAAGAAGTCATATGAGTTATGCTGAGGACTCCCACAATACTTGGAAATAGTGATGATACATTTAAATGTCTGCAAGAAGTAAGGTCAAAGACACATTATCTCCATGTGCATTCAGGGCTCCCTGATGACAAAGTGCCATGGCCAGACACAGACACACAGGCAAAGGAGTCACTGGCAGAAATAGTCACTGGGTATGGACCAAAGCCTGCAGCAGGTAGCTCTAGGAGAAAGACAGTCCATAGCTCCACAGAGAGTCTGTGCTGGGGCTCCTAGTTTTTAGTCTGGGCCCCAGTCACAAACACACATTTTAACTTGCAAAACTAATGTGTATCTGGTCAAGTAGAAACCCAAAATATTTTTGTTTGAACTTTCATTTCAAAATATCTCTGTGTTAAAGTGCAAATTCCAGGGCATTTATGTTCACCTGTAACAATGACAGACCTGCTCAGCAAAGGAGAATGGTAGAAGACTCTGGAAAATCACATTATCCCATCAACTGAGTATTCTTAGTGAGCTTAGCCAGCCCAGCCATGCCATATACTTCTCTATAGAAATAAAATAATTCTGATTTTCCTGGATACCACTCTACTAGGACTTTAAGCATCCTATTTTAAATTATTCAGTTATGGCAACCTATGGAGAAGACTAATCTTGCTCTGTGCCTTGTATCCCAAAGGCAAACAGAAGTGGAAGGTGACATTTATGGGATGCCTCTCCTCTCCCAAGGAGAAAGGTCTGCATTCCAGAGAGATAACTTATATTCTCTCCATTAATTCAGAAGAGGAATGGTGATTGTGGTGGTTTGAAGAAAAATAGCCCCCAAAGGGAATGGCACTATTAGGAGGTGTGGCCCTGTTGGAGTAGGTGTGGTCTTGTTAGAGAAAGAGTGTCACTGTGGAGGTGGGCTTTGAGGTTTTATATATGTTCAAACCATGTCCCAGTGAGACAGACCACTTCCTGTTCCCTGCAAGCCAAGATATAGGATACTCAGCTACTTCTCTAGCACTATGTCTTCCTGCATGTCACCATATTGTGGCATAATGATAAGGGGCTAAACTTCTGAAAACTTAAGCCACTCCAATTAAATGTTTTTCCTTTATAAGAGTTGCCATGGTCACAGTATCTCTTATAGCAATAGAAACCCTAACTACTACATTGTTCAGAAAAGTGTAAAGTTTGTAATTTGCCAAGGACCATTGACTCAATGCATTGTAGTATAGTGATTCATATCTTCTCGTCTCTCCTGAAACCATTGTCTTTCTAGGGAAGGTTGTTCATGTTGCATCATGCAACATTCCTACAAGAGTGTTATAGGCAATGCTTGGCTAACAGCCTGAGGTGCCTGGTGGGCATGGGCCCCTCATGTTGTATGGTTTGGGACAGAGCATAAAACCCACAAGATTCTGTAGAGGTAAAATTTTAGTGTCTAGACATGGACAAAGCCAACTCTTACATCTACACATGTAGATATAAGACTCTTACATCTACCTCTGTCAGCAGTCACCATGCTAGTAGCTATTTCAAACCTAAAAACCACCAACAGTTCACTGCTTTCTGTTCAACATCCCATTTCCTTTTTATTTGCCATAGTTACTTAAGTCACTTTCCTTTGGATTCTTCTTTCCTTTTCCAAAGGACATTCACAAAGTTCTTTTGATTCCTGTGAATTCTGCAGTTCTTGACAGGACCTAATACTGGAGTAAGATTAGGAGAACAGTGTGCCACAGCCAGATTTCCTGCCAGCATCCAGATTACTTTTCCAACACGTACCATACCCTGTGCTGGATTCCTGTTCCTCTTTATTTTACTGCAGCCTCTGCTTCTTCATTTGATCTTAACATTGTTATTGCTTTGTCTCTCTTCTATTCTTTCCTGAACCTCTCATTTTCTAGATTAGCAGTGCTTACTTCCTTTACTGTGTCTATTTATCCCTCTCGCTTTCTTGAGGCAAATAACTTGAGCTGAAAAAGCAAAGATGTAGGCAACACACTATGTCCAAATGCTATGTCTTCCACTTAGAGTCTCTGGAAAAGTAAGCAGTGCACCCCTTCCCTCAGTATTCTGCTTAGATGTAGGCATGAATAGCAAAGAAGAGAACCAACGGGAATTCAGCCAAGGGCTTTATATAGAAACAGGACACATGTGAGTGACAGGCAAAACCCTTCTTCTGCCATATCTCTTGTCTATTGATATCATCCTCTCTTTGCTACTCTGCAGACCTTCTGTGTCTGGTCCTGGCTCTACACCCACATCTCATGGCTGATGGTTCTCACTGCTACACTTACCTTTAAGAGAAGTAGCTAGATATTGTAGGGTATTGCATATCAATGAAAAGCTAAGTTTTCAAAGATGGTAACACTAGCATTAAATACTCTGTACCATTCTGAACTCTCCATTGAGAATGAGGAAGCTTGGGACCTAGAAGTGATCAAGTTTCTGTGCTCCAGCAACAAAATGTGGTAGTAAAAAGAAGTCTACATAGATAGTAGATAGAATGAGTAGAGACCAGACTCCTTATTTCCCCAGGTCAAAAGAAATCACTGGAAAACATATATTTGGATGTTATTTTAATTGAGGAACAATACTAAACTATTGCTATAGTTTGGCTCTCATTGTCCTGATAAAGCACATTGATCACAAACAACTTGGGGAATAAGGTATTTTTTAAATTACTATTATAAGCTATAGTCCATTATTGAGGAAAGCCAAAGCTGGAACCCAACAGGAGCTTGAAGCAAAACCAAAGAAGGGATACTTCTTCCTAGGTTGCTGACTATGGCTTGCTCAGCTAACTTATACAGCTTTGGTCTTCCTGCATGGGTATGGTACCTATGGTCCTTCCTTTCTCAATTATAGATGAAAATATTCCCCCACAGACAAGGCCTCAGGCCATTTTCATAGAGAGAAATTTTCTGTTGAGGTTCCCACTTCCCAGGTGTCTTCTGGGTTGTGTCGAGATGACAGCTAATAACCAAGTTTCTATAATAGAGTACTCTTTGGTGGAAACATTTCTATTATAAGGAGAAACATTTAGGTTGAACAGTCCACAGATGTTTCATGGTTTTGTCTTACCAGGAAACACAGGATCCCCCCACCCCTAAATACTAATACCAAATTGCACCTCAGCCAATGCTGACTCACTGCACATAATTACACTATGTTAATTTGAGACTCATGATTACTCACAAATCTTTGCTAGTTCTCAGCCTGACCTACCATTTCTGTACTTTAGACTTCACTTTATTTTCCCTGAGATCTTAACTTCTTTTTTGTCCTTGCCTTGACTGAACTTTGTCTTGTTACTTTTTGATTACTTGTCCAATTTGTTGAGGCCATTCGCAATTCTAATCTCATCCCCAAGGCATTACTCTCCATTTTAAACTCAGTCTCATCTTCGAACTTTTGAACTTAATGAGTATGCTGTTGCAGCATCCAAGTCATGGATGACAGCCTTAACCAACCAAACAATGTCATTTTTAAGTGTTTACTTGTCAAAAAGAATATGTGTCTAAGTGTTTTATTGAAGTTCACTCTAGAAAATGCAAAGCCTCTCTCTAGAATCTTGAATGATTCCAACAGAAACTGTGACATTTTTAACAATTCAGAGCTGTCTCTTCACGTAAGTGAAATTAAATAATCAAAGTCATTGTTCGAAGAATAATTTCATTTCCTTAAAAAAATTCAACTCATTATTTTGACTATAGAACCTAGCACCTATTGTCACCAGCATTTTCTGAGCATTAGTCCTGCTGACACTGTCTCCTGTCCAAGGAGAACAAGGCCCTGTCACCTGCTTGCCATTTAGCGTGTGACCTTGGGTGACTCACCTGATCTTTCTCAGCGTAGATTTAATCCTCATCAATAAATGATAGACTTATATCTGATGACCACTAATACAATCTCTCAGATTCAAGATGTTGTGATTTTTTTCTCTTAATTAAGGGAATAAGAATTTCCAATGGCAAATTGCTACATAAAAATTTTAATTGTATGCTTTCCCATGACAGTTATATATTTTATTACAATTTTGAACACACTTAGGTAATAGTTGGGTTATATTTTCAAATCATTTAGCATTTATTAGCTGAGACCAGGCACAGTGGTTTATGCCTGGAATCTAAGCATTCAGAAGGCTGAGGTTGGAGGATTTTCATAAGTTTTAGGCCAATCTAGTCTATCTTATCAATTCTGGGTCATGCTGAGCTATAGAGTGAGACACTTTCTCAAAAATATTATTTCTTTGTTTATGTATTTCTTTTCTATGTATTCTGAATATCTGGATGCTTATTATATACTAGGCTATATGATTGCTCTTATTTTTCTCATGATATTATAAGCAGGTAATATTTTATTAACATTTCTCATATAAAGAAACTAAGCCACTTGAAGCACAAGCTGGTTTGGAACTGCCTAAGACAATGGTTTTCCTAGTGCTGGGACCCTTTAATACAGTTCCTTTTGCTGTGTGACCCCCAACAATAAAATATTTTTGTTGCTACTTCATAACTGTAAGTTTACTTCTGTTATGAATTGTCATGTAGATATTTGACATGCAGGGTATCTCATATGTATCCCCTATTAAAGGGTCACTGAGAACCACTGGTCTGGGAGACAGACAACTTGCTTATGTCAAAGTAGCAACGTAAAGTCTGGTGTTAGGACACGGAGTTCTGAATTCCTTTCACATGGTGTGATCCTGTAGCCACTTAACTTGTTAAAACTCAGTCTAGGTTACAAAAGAAAACTCCATTTCTCTGGCAGCACTAAATTGAAAATGCCTTACCCCACAATGAAGACTGTCTCTCCCACTGATGGATGACCATCAACGTAGCCTCCGGAGAGAAAATAAACTACTCTGAATTTTCTTACATTCAGAATATATAAATGATATTTTTTAGGAACTACGTAAAAACTATTTCCTAAAAGATATTTGGCCCTGGGCTTGGTAGAGATTCATAATTTCTAAAAGGTCAGACATTTAGTTCTCGTCTCTTTATAAAAACAGCCCTGTTCCCTTTTCTCCTGTTCTAACCTCTCTCTACTTTAACTTTTCTATTTCTTTCTGATTGAATTCTTCCTCCATGCAGGGAAAAGATATCAACAGCTCTTTCCTCAGCTTCCTAAATTCTTTCTTGCAGTTCACTGGTTTCCTAGAATTTTCCTGTTAGGTAGTTCCTAAATAAATAAATGTTTATCAGACAGGGAAATAGGAGGGAATTCTAGTGGATTACAGGAATGAATAAAGAGGAAGATATGGATGAAGGATCTATTAAAGGAACAATGAGAAGAAAGTCAACAACATCTCTTCACTTCAAAAATATGTATTTTTCTAGTTAGTCACCTCAGGACATTGAAAAGATTAAAAATACTCACAAGACAGTGGCTCTGATAGAAAAGGAAAGAAAAAAAGAAAGAAAGAAAGAAAGAAAGAAAGGGAAAGAAATAGTCTGCAGCATCTGCTGCATGTGACAGTCAACAGGCACTGGACACTAATTGTGAGGCTGGAGGGATGGCTCTGCAATTAGGAACACTGGCTCACAATAGTCTTTAGCACCAGTGTCAGGGGATCTACAGCTATCTTCTTCCTCTGCAAGCACCAGGCACATATTTGCACATAGGTATACATGCAATCAAAATTTACACACTTTTTTTTTTTAAAAAAAAAATTCTTTAAAAGTTTCAAAAAAGCATTTTCTATATTCAGGTGCATACACACATACATGTATTTTTAAAAAAATAAATATAAATATAAAAAGTTAAAAGCAAGTCTCAAGAAGCCAAAACTAGGAGGATCATCTTCAAATCACAAAAGACAAACTCAGAGAAATACACAAAGAATGTGCAGTGATGGGCTCTGAGCATGAGCACCTAGCTGACCCAGCCCCCATGAGCTTGTTTGCTTTTGGTCTTCTTTAGGATTCTTAGCACTTTTACCTCATATGGGTATGGGAAGGAACAAAAGCCTATTACATGGTTTACATAGACTGGCTCATGGAGAAGACCACATGACTAGGGTCTGTGCATGGTCTCTGAAAGCTGAGGGGTGGCTCCTCCAACATCCTACAAACACCAGTCAAGTAACCATAGCAACGTGTAACCTGCTGACAGAGAGAGAGACAGAGAGAGACCGAGACAGAGTGTGTGAGTTTGTGTGTGAGTTTGTATGTGTGTACGTGTGTGTAAGGAAATTCTCACTCAAGCCTTCAGATGAGGATGCAGGATGGCTGACAATCAGATTGCAGCATCATAAGACCCCCCAAGCAAATGATTCTGCTAAAGACATGCCTGGGCTCCTGGGATCCTGATTCTCATAACTTGAAACACTTTGTGCTCTTACTTCCACTGGATTTATTGGAATTTGTTGTGCAGCAATTGAGAATTGATTTACAGAAGAGTAGTGCATGTTTTAGAGAAGTTGGTTAGCTGTATTCTGGATCACACAAGCATTAAACAATAGAACTCTATTCATACTTATATCTTTTTAAAGCTCAGGAGGTCAAATGCTCTCCAATGCTCATTTGCCTTCCAGAGTTCCTTTCTTATTGTTCTTGTTGATTCATTATTGTCAACATTGGCTATGAAATTACTCCAGACAGTAATGAACCTGTTAGGTTTATGATCTTAAAGTTACAAATTAAAGACTGATGTAGTCTATTTCTCTTCCTGTGCCCCTACTTCTCATCCCTAAAGGGAGTAAAAGAGGGAGAAGAGGGAGGGCAAGGGGGAGGAGAGAGAGAGAGAGAGAGAGAGAGAGAGAGAGAGAGAGAGAGAGAGAGAGAGAGGAAAATAGAAGGAATCCTACCCACTTGAAGCAGGGATTGGATAACTGTTCTTGTATTAGTTTTCTTTTTGCTGTAATAAAATACTTGAAAGAGAGAAAAAATTTATTTGGGTTCACAGTTTAGGGGATACAGCCCATCATTATAGGGGAAGCATGGCAGCTAGAACTGCTTGGCCATGCCTTAATCTGATCTTGGTTTGAGTGGCAGAATTGCAAGGGCATTTCTTAACCTCTCTGGAGTTTGGATCAGAAGTAGTACAGCTTATTGCCTAACCTCTATGACCCTGACTGTCAGCTAAGCGCCATGTCTGAAAGACTTACAACTTCCCCAGACAGTACCACCAGCTGGAGACCTGTTCAAACCATAATAAGGAATTAGGTGAGCATCCTCCAAAGAGAATCACCCCTTCAGGGAAAGAGCTCTGAGGAGTGCAGTAATGAACCTCTCTCCAGGCTGCAGGTAAGTGTCCATGCTTTTGGGTTAATGCCTGGTTACAATAAATCCCATAGCTTTACTTCAATGCTATTGGTTTGGGTCAGATAAAAAAATGCTGGCATAGAACTGACTGAATGAGCTTCACGAGCCAGGGAACATCGGTTCAGATATCTAAGGGGATGTTTGTTTGATGTGGATTATAAAGGCTGAAATTTCATTGGTCAAGCTTCGCTGACCCTGTCTGTTCTTGGACCGAGCTGGACTCTATTTTATATGTGCCTCTGTTAAAGTACCAGAACAGTAATAAACTAGGTGTATCAAAATTTGGACATGCCAAATTATACGGGCACACATAGGGAGCAGTATAGAATCCAGCTTGGGGTAATTCATCAGAATGCTCCATCTCTGAAGTTCTGTCACAGAAAGTATTTAGCTGTTGAGGCCCAGAGCTGAATGTTGTATAGGAAATTGGGTGAGTCTCACACTTTGACCTGCAATTCAGTGGCACAGGGCTGCCTCAGCAACAAAATAATCTCAAAGACATTTGGAATTTGCCTATGGAACAGGTGACAGTGAAGGTCGAAGCCGGCACCAGTCTTAACACAGTCAGTTGATAACAGCAAGTCACCTGGAAGACCCATCACCAGGTATAAGAGACCTAAGGGACAGGACAGGCTGTCATGTTCTTTAAGCATTTTTAGACTCTCAAGGGAAGCAGTCTATCTTTAGATGAAAGATCTTAGCTATTGCAATTAGGTCTCAGTGACAACAGGCAGGGTCCAGTTGAAGACTATGAGGCCACAAAACATTCTAGATTTGATCATATTCACTTTCCAAGGAGAAAAAAAAAGACATTCCTAATTAATACAAAATGAGAACATCATAATATGGCCAGAAAATCCCTACCCTGGAGGATTTTGTGATCCAGTTAAAGAAAACTACATTATATGTAAAATTAAATAACTGAGGGGCACAACGTCTTCAGAGCTTTATTGAAATATCCTGAGAGTTCAGTACCTTCTTTAATTTATGACAATATTAATTGCAATATATGCCCTGGGTGATACTATTACAATGAAGAGAAAGAAAAGAGGGGAATAAAAAGAAATAACCTATAGAAAATGTAACAAAAGACAGAAACACTTTCTTTAATTACACACTGGTTTGAATGTGGGTTTTCCCACTAATGTAAGTGTGTGATTTGGGGCACTTTCGCTGCCATCTCAGGCTCAGTTAGCTCATATTTAGGAAATGCCATTACTGCCTCTGAAGTGGTCATTAAGAAAAGCAGAATAATGTTTGTAAAACCTATAGTTGTATAAACTCCATGCAGTTGATGCTCAAAAGGCAGTTTTTTTAAGCCTAGGATGGTGGTATACACCTGTAGTTTCAAGACTTAGAAGATGTGGAAGTGAGCTAAAAGTTCAAAGGCAGCCTTGGTTATATAGTGATTGGACCCCTTAAACTCCATGAGGTTCCATCTCAGTGCAAAAACTTAATAATGTTTTAAAAGGAAGAAATTAGCATAATAAACAGGTAGAAAATATAAGAAATACAAGGCAAGAAAAGCCTAGTTAAACTTCGTTAATCTTAGCAATATTCTATCTTACCATTCTTGCCCATGAATCACCTCACTTTTCCTACAGTGCTATCCTGCCTTCCATACACTTCTTTAAAAAAAGAATTTAATTATTTTTTATTTTATGTACATTGGTGTTTTGTCTGAATGTATGTCTGTGTGAGGGTGTCAGATCCTTGGAATTGGAGTTTCAGACAATTGTGAGCTGCCATGTGGGTTTTGAACATTGAACTCAGGTCCTCTGGAAGAACAGCCAGTGCTCTTAACCACAAAGCCATCTCTCCAGCTCCAAATACATCTCTTGTTAGCATAAAATATGCTATACACTCTTCTCTTACGATATCATCAGGTCCAAGTCTCCCCTATCCTAGAGGAGGTTTGTGTCTCAGTAAAATCAACAGCCTTTGGTAGGACACTTTCATGAAAAAGACAGAGCATCCCACATATGTTACCTTTGCAATCAAATCCTAAAAGCCAGGCGTTGAAAACGTCATGCCAGCCTTTTTTCCTCTATCCACTAAATAAAGAATTACATAATTAGCAGGAGGCATGATGGTTAATCTTTATTACCAACTTGACTGGATTTAGAATCACCATGGAAACACACCTTTTGGGTGATATTTGTGAGAGTATTTCTGGGGAGGTTTAAATGAGAAGGGAAGACCTACTGAGCACTAGGACCCAGGACTAAATAAGCCCAGCACACCTATCTCGCCCCTCTGCCTCCTGACTGCAGGTGCAATGTGATCAGTTGCCTTGCATTCCTGCTCCTAGGACATCCCCCCCACCATGGACAGACCCTCATCTGTGAGCTAGAACCAACCTCTCCTTTCTTATGCAGCTTTTCCTGAGTATTTTGTTGCAGAAGTGAGACAAGTGTAAATACAACAGACGAGGAGATGGTTTTCCTTCCAGGAATTCCCAATCCATCTCAATGAGGTCTCCCTCTGCTTACCTTACCTACAGTGTTGACACCCTCTCCACCATCCCATGTCGCCTTTCTCATTCTGCTTTCTCTCTTTAGCATTCATCTCTAGCTGATGCTGCATGATTTGCTCAATTCCACGATTTCTTGCTCCCTGGGCGATGCTGGGTACTCCATGTAGAAGAAACCTTTTTCTTTTTTTTTTTTTGGTGTTACTGCTAAGCAATCATGCTAGAGTACTTGGCACATAGTAGGTCTAGAGTGGCTTTTGAGAGAGTAAACATGTAGAACTCTTTGGTGAAAGCTGTTGAGAAAATATTGTTTAACCTTAAGAGTTATTCTTTCCTGTAGTTTAACTCCTTGAAGATCCTTGTACAGAGTTCTTCCCCTGAATGAGAACAATGTTCAGTTTGAACTCCTCTGCCAGGGCTAAAACAAAGAAATGAGAGTCTGCAAGAACACACTTTTATGTCAAAAGTCAATGCTTGAACTAGCTGAAATTTCCTAATCTGAAGTAACTGGAAGGATGACAGATCATACCATCGTGTACTAGTGGAGGGAAAAGATGGTAAGAATTCACTTCCTCCTGTAAAGATAAGGGATAAGGTCGACCCAGCAGTGTCCATAAGGAACCATGAAGGAGTAAGACAGAATCAGTGGTTAGTCCTGTCAAAACTAAGCATGCGATCAACCACCAGTCACCAACCTGTGGAAGTAAACAACATCCTTTTCTTATCCCAGTGGAGAAAGAAATATAGGATGTATAACTCTTTTCAGAAAGAGACATAAATTAAAAGGCAGGAGGAGTGGGGGGAGAAGGAAAGCTTTATTCAAAAAAAGGTGCCTGAAAAATGTTGTCCAATAAGCTAATCATAAACAGTGGCTGGTGATGGTTTTGCATTGCTTAAAATGCAGGTACCAACACAGAGGAGCAACACAATGTCTGTCCATCATTGGGCTACAGATCTATAGCTGGTTTCACTGTTTAATTCAACCCTCACTCTACATTTCTTGACAGGACTTCTTCCTTATATTCTTATAACCAAGCTGGGACTATGCAGCATCAGTTGTTTTGGAGTGTCTGTAGGTAGAAGCTAGTCCAGGGCCCATGAGAAGTCTGCACAAAGCTCGAACAGACTCCAGTGGCTTAGACTTTTGTGATGTTAAACCAGATATTTAAGCTTTCCAGATCTCAGTGTTCCCATCTGCAAAGTGGGAACCTGCTCCATTGAGATAATCATGTGGGGATTGGTGAGCTAGTCCAGGATTTTCTGTGTGTATATTTGGTGGTTTTGAGCATTTGTCTTGTTGTGCTGCATATGAAGTGTCTAAGGACAGAATGCTTACTCTTTTGCTGCTGTGGAGTACAGTCTAGAGTGAGAAATGAGCATAGTGATGCAGTAATCCCTTAGTCTTTGTGAGAAACTATTTCCAAGGCTTCCTTGGATCCAAACACAGATTTATAAAACCCTTATAGAGAACAAAATCACACATGCATGGAATGTTATTACTGCATTCTTTTGTAAATATTTATGTATTATTTTATGCATTTGGGGGTATTGCCTGCATGTATGTCTGTGTACTGTGTGGGTTCCTGGTTCCCACAGATACCAGAAGAAGAGTTTGAATTCTCTAGAACTGGATGTACAAATGGTTGTGAGCATCATGTAGGTGCTAGGAATCAGCTCTAGGAGCTCTACACGAGCAACGAGTGCTTTTAACTACTGAGCCATCTCTCCAGTCTCCTCCAGTATTATTAAATAATTTCTGGATTACTTATAACATGCAATACAAAGTTAATGGTATGTAAATAGTTGTGCACTGTGCTGTTGAAGGAAGTGGGAAAAGAAAAAATCTTATAGAAGCTTAGCTCTGTTATAGTTTCATTTTCCAGATGTTTCTGATCTATTTGGTTTGAACATTGGGCAAGGAACCTGGAAGTAAAAAGGGCTGACGGTATGATAAGTGATAAATATACAGATGCAGTATGTGTTGGTTAGTTTGAGAACATACATAATTGGTTCCTAATGGGGCCTTCAGAGAGGTCAAACTTACCAGAGGAAGCATCATCTGCACTGACCCTTGATGAATCATTAAGAGTCAGCCAAGTAGAACAAGACTGGGGGGCGGGATGAGGAAACATCACCCTGCTAAATACAGTGGAAGCCACATGCCTGTAGGAGGTAAGGGCCCAGTAGAGTCAAAGAACTGAATTCACTTTCTGATGGTTAGAACTCCGAGTCTAGGCTGGGGAATGACAGAAAATGGGAATGAAGAGACAAGCCAAGCAGGAGTCTAGAGGCAGAGAAGAAAACTGAAGCTCTTTAGTGTGGCTCTGTGTTTTTATCTGGATGCCACTAGAGTACTGTCACAGAGCTGTAGTCGAGGAGTTGACATGAATAATTTTGTGTTTGGGGAGGATGCATGTGACACTGTGTGAAGGGTAGATGAGAGTAGGGAGAATCAGGCTTGGGAAGGAGATGATTGCAATAATTCATTCACTAAGTGAGAAAGGTAGTAAGAGAGGAAATCAGCAGAAAGGGAGCTCTGAGAGATGAAGAACCAGCTAATGATTTCCCGGCCCCTACATCAGAAAGTCAGGTGAGCTGTGGAGCCAGGGTTAGTTCAAAAGGACCCTAATCATGGGCTAGTATCCCTGTAAATGCATGAAAGGCAGTAGTGGGAGAGCAGAGTGACTTCTCAGGTAGTTCTTGTGCTCCCCAGAGCCTGTGTAAGAAAGCAGGGCATTGTGATTCCCATGCCCATAACCCCAGAGCACGGAAGGTAGATGCCTGGGGCTCACTGGCCAGCCAGCCTTGCCTCAAAAATTAAGGTGTGTGGTTTTGAGGAATAATACCTAAGGCTGTCCTTTGGCTTCTAATGCTCATACAAATACACATATGTTTATGTACTTGTACTTGAAAGCACATGCATGCAGAGAGAGAGAGAGACAGAGACAGAGACAGAGACAGAGACAGACAGACAGACAGACAGACAACCTAGGCTACAGATTCTGAAGAAATCTGGGTCTATCTATTGAAAGATTTTTAGGCATGTGTGTGTTATTTGTAAAGTCTATGCAGATAGGTTTGCAGAACACTTCAGTATACTAATAAATAAGAGAAAGTGTGTACTTGAAATCACCTACATGCAGAGCGAGAGACAGAGAGAGAGAGAGAAAGAGAGAGAGAGAGAGAGAGAGAGAGAGAGAGAGAGAGAGAGAGAGACTAGGCTACAGATTCAGAAGGATCTGAGTCTATGTATTGAAAGATTTTAGGCATGTGTGTGCTATGTGTAAAGTCTGTGCAGATGGCTCTGCAGACCCCTTCAGCACACGAATAAATAAGAGAAGGAGCAAGTGCAGTGAAGATGGAGGGGAAGAAGATGGGAGGAAGGAAGCAGAGGTCAGAGAGATTCAAGAAGACAGACGGACTGGGAGACTGAGGGAGAGTCGGAGAGAAAGAAGTCATCAGTGCCAAGTCTTAAAGAGATCAGTTAATACGTCCACTCACCAATTGGATGCTAGAACTCACAGGTGGCCTTCAGAAGGACAGTCATAATAAAAATACACACTGCAGTGTTAGCCCAACAGGCAGCATCCTTCTTGTTCATCAGTATATGTGGTGGGATCTGGTATAACTCTGAGTTCATATCTTTAACCATTTTCACTGGGCAAGTCTTATCTATACCCAATCATTGGTGACATTTCCTGGCCATCTTCGACTTTTTCTGCAGTATGTACAGTAATTTCTTTATACACAGATTTCTCATTGCTAAGCCAGAGGACTAAACTTCTAATTTTTTTTTTTTTTTTGCCAAAACTTGTACACTAGAAAGGGTGTTTTACAAACATATTCCCTCTTTCTGTGCTTCCCTGCCTCTCAAAAAACCAAAGACAGATGCATCTTTGCTTCCACTATTTCCCTCTGTGACCCAAAGCAGAGGGATGCTGTGCTAGAAGCAGGCTGCTGAATAGCTGGCTCTGCCAGGGGGCACCATAGGACATCCTCAGATAAAAGGTGGATAGAGGAGGTCCATGTTATTTCTAGAATTATCACTATAAGAGATGTAAAGAGGAGCTCACTGCAGGGCAGGGATAGGAAGAGAAAAGGGGAGGCAGAAAGGGAAAGAAAAGAACCCGTGGTTCCCACAAAAAAAGCAGTTCTGGGAAAATAGAATGTACATACTGAGAGGTAAACAGAAAAAACAAGAAAGACAGCCCCAAGGATGGCCAGCTCACCCCATTTTCTTGTTTGTGTGTGGAAGACCAAAGGGAAAATTCTTGACAGTGTGTGTGCACAGCTCTGAAGAAACCCTTGATGACTCTACAGCCCATGGTCTCTGGGTAAGCTCTAGCATAGCACAGAACAGTCTGGCAGGCAGGTACCCAGATGAAGAGCCAAGTATTCATAGTATTAGCACTCTGGACCACTTGCTGCTGTGAGTAAATGGGTTCTGAGTCTGAGTTCATCTCCATCTGAATTCTGCTGTATCTCACGTGCCAACTTCTCTCTTCTTTAGCTAAAACTACTGATGGCTACAGTCCTGTTCTCATTGCCCTGCTGATGCTTGGGCATCAGAGCTGACCTTGTTCAGATAACCAGAGTCCTAGTGTCCCCTCCTATCCAATATGACGTGATTACAGTAGAGAAAGGTGATCTGTCCAGTCCACAAAGGCCACTTTGGAAGGCTGTCTTATCCCAAGTTGCCTCCCTGAAGGTTTCACAAGGCAAAGAAGCTGCCAGTGAATCCAGGAACCCAGGTAACAACAAAACACTGCAACTGAGGAAATGGTGTGATAGTGTGTCTTCACAATGAAAAAAAAATCAATAACTTTCTCACACAGACTCATTTAGACACATCTAGTTGGGTCTCACTTCTGAAAATCCAGAGATATTGGATATAAAAGAAGGTGGTAACTGCCAATCATTTTGAAGGATTTACCATTGAAACAAGAATAAATCATGAAACACAAAGATCTCTAAAGGAATCCCCAAGGTATATTATTGTAATTGTTCTTTCTCTGCACAGGGACATCAGTGGGACAGATATTTTCTTGGGCTCCTTTGAACCTGCTTCAGCCTAGGACAGAGCCACACAATCAACCATTAGGACTGAGCTTTAGATGCTTGAATTGATAGCAAAGACACTAGCTAGCCACACTCTGCAAATGTGGCCATTAGGGCTTGGATTTTACAGTGACAAGAATTGATCAGAAAGTGAAATAAGTTCTGAGACTTCTGGGAAACTCTTGCTGTGTGTCCATGCTGTGCAGCCCATGGCTCATGAACAGGACCAACTTTGCTGTGACATTCAGTGCATGTATGAGGGAGGGAGGAGGCTTATTACAGACTGTGGAACTTCGCTATCCGACCCAGATCCTTGTACTGCCACTTGCTAGCTGTGCTCTCTAGCACTGAGGAAACCTCCCTTGGGTTATTATACTCCTTTTCTGCCTAGTCCATTGACCACCAGGCCATGAATATAGACATTTGTTAGTCTTAAACAGTGCTTCCACTGGCATGTCATGAAGATTATTAATCTGAATTAAGTGATCTGTTTAGAATAGTGGCTGAATTATAAATAACTGTCAAACTGTAGACTCACACAGTGTTAGTTACTACTGTTTTGTTTTATCTATCAGCTGGAGCGCCCATGGCTTTAGAGAATCTTCTTCATGAAGTGCTGGCATAAGCTAAGGCTCCCTGAGTTTGCTTCCTCTGCTCTTCCATTTCCTCCCTGGAGGAAGTCTGCACTTCTCTTCTCCTCAGGCTGCTCTCTGGCAGCCTGCTCCATCATCCCTTTTCTCCCGTTCCCCTGTGAAGCACCTCTCTATCTCCACGGATACCCACCCCCCCATAGTAGTTTCTTAGAAAGCAGAATTCTGTATGTTTTAAATGTGAATGTAGGATCTAGTTCTCAAGTACCACAGCGTTTCAAAGTAATTTTGCTCTCTCTAATTTTGAAAAAAGGGGGAATGGTTGCATATACCCACTTGCTAAGCATTATCTAGAAACAAGAAGAAAAGAGAAGAAGAGGTGATAGTAAGGTCAGGTGCTGCTCTGGGTACTGTCTCTATGACATACCAGATGCAGGGGACTCTGAGAAACCCAGTGCACAAGGTTAACCTCATTCTCAATCACTCAGCCAGGAAAGTTCTATTACAGGGTGCTCTCTGATACTGTCATTACTATGGGCCACTAAAAACTCAGAAGAATGGTATTCTGGGAAAATTCCCTCTTTCCTCTGGGTATCTGTCCCAAAGCAGCTGGAAACAAAGCCAGTAGAGCTCAATGACTGAGCTGCCCCAAGTTGGAAAGGAAGTTCTAAAAATAAGAAATTCTATAACCAATTCTGTAATTAATGAATGAATAGTTGTCACTGAATATATGCTGTAATCAGGGTGCTGAAAAATCCAAGGCTGTGTTTCAAACCACAGATAAGTGAATTTCATTCTAGTCCATTCTTATAGAAATTCAAGGCCAGGGACATTTGGGGACTTGCCCCGGGGCACATGATAAATTGATGTCAGACATAATATTACATAAGCCTATAGGAAAAGATTCACCTATTTCTGGGACTCTGGAATTAAGCAAAGGGATCATTCAGATCAAATCGGGTACTGGTGCCCTGTTTAGACTATTAAGTAGAGGAGAGAACACAAGAGCAGAGAACTGCCAACCTCTATGCCAGCCAACTGGTGCAAAGGTTTGGTGCAAATTGAGTCTCAGACTGAAAGGGGAACAGGAAGAGGAAATGGAGCAACAAAACCCACCAGGTGAGCTCCTTGCTTCCCTGGGGTGAGTGATACTAAGTGGTGTCCTGAGTAACTGGAGATGTGGTAGCAATCAGCTCCATCAGGCCAACAACATTTCCAAGTTCTGTTTAAGCTATTCGCTGCGAAGAAGGGCCCAGGTGCTCATCTATTATTGAGCACATTTAAAAAGGCAGTTAGGAAAGTGCATCAGGAGACACATTTGCAGCTACAACGTCAGTCCCTGGAGGGCTGCACTTGCTTAAAGACTGAGCAGAGTTCATGTTAGTGATGTGGGAACAGCTGATACTGGCAGGTGTCCTGGTGTCTGTCCTCTGAGACACCTTTGAGCATAGTCACCTCCAGGAGTTCAGCAGGAAATGAGTGGTGTGAAGGGTAGAAAGCATCTCAGCCAGACCTCTGTATTGTTCACACAATCAGCCCATATCCATGGTCAAGATTCTGACTCTTTTGGATAGTGGTGAGTGTGGTATAAAGGGAGCAGAAATTTAAAAATCGTGTCACAGGGCTGTGGAGATAGTTCATTTAATAAATTGTTTGACTTGTAAGCATGAGGATGTAAATTGAACCCCTAGAATTCATTTAAAAAGTTGAATATGGTCATACACAATTATAATGTCAGTACCGGGGAGGCAGAGATAAAAGGGTCTCTGGGGCTCATTCGCTAGCCAGCCTCACCTCTATGGCAAGTTCCAGGACAATGAGAGACTTTATCTTAAAAATAGGTGGATGTTGCCTGAGAAACAATTTCTTAGATTATCCTCTGATCTCCACATGCATGCATACATATAAACATACACATCTGCATACACAAGTGTACCTAAATATGCATGAACACACACATGCATAAATGCATACAGATGCACAAAACCATGTCATAAATAAATGTATGTAGGTAATAGATAAACATATATGATGTGTATTGATGCAAATCACTCATGACATATCATGACAGGAAAATGTAGACTACAAAATTGGATATATAATATCCAAATTTTATGGAACTACACCTTTGTATATCTTTTATAAACCATGTTTCGAATGTAACAACAAAGGCACAATGAATGGAATGGTAGAGATGAAGATGCAAACAGAAACTATGTCTAGATGATGGGTTCCAGAGATAGCCTGGCTTTCTCCTTCATGCTTTGAAGTGCATTTCTTCCTCCTCCAGTGGGCTACCAAAAATTCTTTAAGTTTTCCAAGAGACCTCAAGACTGCATGGGAAAAAAGAAAAGAAAAACAAACTCACATTCCTTGTCTTTAGGAATCTTTACCTTCGATAGTCTCTTACGTGGCAGTAAGTCATCTAGCTAAAATCAGATCTGAGAAAGAGAAGATCGGTAGAGAAGAGAGGCATGATACCTGGAACCTCAGCTCAGGGAAGTGGAGGCAGGGGCATCATAGGACTCAAGAATCCAAGGCCAGCATGGACTGTGATGAGACTGTGACAAGAAAAAAAGAACTATCCGGCAGGATAGCTCAGTGGGTCTAGCAGAAAAGCCTGACAATCTGAGTTTGAACCCTGGGACCCACATGGCGGAAAGGGCTGGGTCCTGCAAATTGTCCCCTGGCTCCTACGTGAACTCTGTGGCACATGTGTCTCACACACATGTACAAACAAAAAATAATTGGAAGAAAGCCAGAAATAATAAGAAAAGTCGGCAAGATCAGGAGAGATGCTTGAACTAGGCTGTGATTATGGAGGTCATTTAGTTGAAATTGCCAACTTGAATTAACTAGACCTCTGAGAGATCACAGAACAAAGCCCATAACATTATTTTCAGGAAAATACAGACACATTCTTACTGTTTTATCAATTGAATTAAAACTGTGAAGACACTTCTTCAACAAAGCTCATCTTGAAAAAAAATAAACCTTGCATTGGGCTGAAAATATATCTTTGTTCACTTATTCCTTAAAGTACCAAAGACCTAAACACTCGGAGTTTTTCCCAAGCTGCAGATAATCAGAGCATCATTGCTTAATCTTATCTTGCTGGGAAGTGACATGGTGAGACACGCCAACTGATAACTCATGAATAAGTCCCCAGTGAAGTTCCTTAGCATTCTCCATAAAGCTGCTGGCCTTGCACAAGGTTCCCCTCTTAGCACTAGACTGACAGCGCCCCCTTTTTCTGACAAACCCACCACCTTCTCACACCCTGACCTCAAGTGGGCTCTTCAGCACATGCCCTTGATCATCCCAGTCCTGGGTATCTTCCCCAGGTCTTGGACAATCTTCTTACTGGTATTAGCTTCATAGAGAACACCCCCAAATCTGATTTTTTTTGTGTGTGTGTAGCTTCGTCCCATCATAATAACAAATTTCTTTATCTATTTTCTTCTTCCTCAACAGTGGCTCAGCATTAAGATACTTAAAACAAAATGCATGTAATCTCTTCCCCTACAACTAACTCCTGTTTCATGGTGTTCCAAGTTCCTCTTGATCATCCTGGTACCCAGCACTCAGTGCAATCAATGATCTTTGTCTCTATTCTGCCTGATCCATGGGTCTCTTCTCCCTGTGTACAGTGTTTTTTTCATGGACACCCAGATCCTAGATGATGGTAATGGTCATCTCAGTTCATAGAATTCTTCACAACTAGTAGATACATTTTCTGAATAGAAGTCATAATTATGTCTGATTTCCGCCTGAGTCCATGGTTTCTGATTGTTTCTTGAGTTTTCATTCAAGCTTTGCTTTCTTTGCTTCTAATGGCCCCTAGGCCCCATGTTTCTTTAAAGGTCATTCTCTAGTCTCTTGTTTGTCTCTACCATTAGGACAAACCCAAAAGCTTATTATTCTATGAATAAAAACATACTTCACCTGCCATTAACTCTGTCTATAATAGCATTCTCCAAGCATTGTGACCAGCCTCTAAAATTCACCCTGAATAAGGTCAATTTTAAAATATATTTTCAAATATTTTTTTCTGATTCTTTTACTCAGAAATGTCATGCCATTCTCTAACTCTTTTTCATTTATTATCTATGACTGGGTGAAAATTTTACCATAAAATGCAACTATTTTGTCAGTTTCCACAGGCCAGAAATCTAGGTGCACCCAAGCTGGGTCCTCTGCCTTGAGGTTGTACTGAAGCCACAATCTCAGTTTTGGGTGGTTTGGAGAAGGGACATGCATTTGGCACTAGGCACTCACTGGCTGTTGGTCAGCAACAAGAATTGTTCCCCATGCAAGCAAGCTTTTCTACAGTGGTGTATAACTTTCCTTTAGATCAGGGAACACCAGAGACAGTGAAGGAGTAACCATAGATGGAGCTATTCTTACATGTCATCTCAAAAGCAGTATGTCATCCCTTCTCCTTTATCTCATTCTAGTCTACACTTGGGAGAGCACCACACTAGAGCATCAACTAGCATGTGATGTCCGGAAATCATCTTTCTCATTGCATCTTGTGTCCTCATTCTCTCCCCTGCCTCGGTGATCTTCATCTCTCTTCTGCTAAGGGAGCAGAGTCCTCAAGAGTGACATGTCACAGTCATCCTGGTTTTCATCTAAGCCCCCCCCACACCTACACATGGGTCTTGATAGCTAAGTCCTTCATATACGTCTGTTGTATTAGACTGCATCCAGGCAGTAAAGGCAACATCTCCTCATCGTGGTGAAGACTCTGCTCTCACTGACTGCAGAAAAGCCTGTGGGGATGGAAGAAGCTATTTCCCTAGTTCTGAAGTCTAGCTATATGGTCCCTGCAGCCTTTTGAATAGTCAGTTCCACTCTGAGATGGAATGCTTCTAACTTCAGGAGTAGGATGTGGGAGAACCTAAAATGTCATCTCCCTGAGACAGAGAGAGACTAGGCCCTCCTCTCATCGCCTTATTTAGCATTTGCACAAATATAAGCAAGTGCAATTATTGTCATTAACATCCCTTCCCTTCCTGTCGATCTGGAGCACTGAAAATCTCAGCTGAGTATATCCTCTGCCCAGACAAAACTAATTAACTAACTCTCTCTCTCTCTCTCTCTCTCTCTCTCTCTCTCTCTCTCTCTCTCTCTCTCTCTCTCTTTCTGAGGTTACTCATGACATCACTCTTCTCAATCTCTGTCAGTTTTCTGCTTCTACATTTGAGGTCTGACAACAGTTTGTCCACACTTTTATTTTATACCCTATTTTTTTAAAATTCTACATTTTTGTTCTCACTTACCCACTCAATATTCCTTCATCCTAGATTCCCTGCCCTTGTCATCCTTAGTGGAAACCTTGCCCTCTGGCTCTGGTGACACTTTTGGATCATGCCACATTCCCTTGAAACACTTCCATGTGTCAAGAGTTGGCATGCGATTCTATATTGTGTCACCAGAGAAAGAGAGAGGACTACACACAGTATCTTTTGTGTTCTTAACATGAATTGGGGACTCGATGTATTCCAAGATTGAGGTTGTTCAGACTTCCAAGACATAGTGCAGAAGTCTCAGCTGCCCTCTAGAGACTTCAAGGTGAACTGCAGGAACAATCACAAAGCCATGAACCCTGGGAGGCATCAAAGGGCCAGGGGTACCCACTCCCTTAATCCCAGAGCACCCATTTCCAAGGCATAGATTTTAGTTCTTAAACATGGAACAGGTCCTCTTTGAAGTCACCTCTGTTCTTGGAGATGCTGCTCCAGTATCTGCGGCATTAAATGGAGAACACATATTCTAGCCACAGGAGGTTTCTGTTCTCAGTCTTCGCAGGATGTGAACCTGGTGCTCCCTTTTCTGAAAAGTTTAGTAAATTATGAAATCCAGAGTTCTACAGAAATCTGAATTTTTAAGTGCTAAAAGACCATTTAACATTTCAATGTACCATTATTTTCCTTAGGACACATAGAGCATGCCTGTGATCTAAAAGCAGGCAGAGGACTTCCTCCTCATGACCTGTTCCATATAATCTGCATTATGTTGCAGTGTAGGGTCACACTGAGATGCTACAGGTCACATGAGGACAAGAAAGAAAGTGACATAACCACCGTAATTAACAGTGAGAGAAGAAGGCTGAAGGATGTCATGTTCGCTTATGGCAGCAGATGAGGGAGGCGGCTTACTAAACATAGTTCTTATTAAACAATGAGCATTCATGCTTTGCTGGGAAATGCATAAATATTGAGATGGTTAAAAAAATCATCTCATTCTCTAAGGCCTAGCAGTAGTGTCAAATATTAACCACATTGCCCTGTGTCATGAGTGGAAATGAACCCGCAGTCTTGGCACAATAGCTATACAAAATTTAAGCAGAGGACCTATTGGCATAATTTGGAAAAAAATAGTTTACTCTTAATCAGTCATTGATTAAACTTTCCCCAAATAATTCTTGCATAGTTCTTATAAATGTAAGTATCAACTTATCTGAAATAACAATAACATTTCTGGAAGGCCCTTTGAGGCTGGAACCATGGAGCTAAGGTCTGTTTGACTATTTTCATAGAACCTCACCATACCTGCACATCACTATTATAGCCATTCATTTGCTCAGCATATTTATTTGCTGTTTGCTGTCTGAACCTGCTCTCCAGGACGAGCTCCCTGGGGTGAGAGAAGGGGTAGGTACTGTTCAAAGCTGCTCCCACCATCCCTAGAATAGTGAGTGGTACTCAGTAATGCTTAGGAAATACTCTCTGAATGGAGAAGCCCAGAAAGTCAGTCCAGTCAGGCATTTACCTTCTGTGTTATAAAGATGGTGGGAGATTTAGTCTCCTAGAGGAATGGGTCTTAACCCTTTCCTGCCAGGAAGATGACTCTTTTCTCTCCTTTGAGAAAGGAGAGAGATTTGGTCATATTTGGCATTTAATGACTGAGAGATAAAATGAGGATCATGATAGAGTGTGAAATGAAATGATTGTCATAATCCATCCCTGGGTTTTATGCTCATAAATTCCAGAGTAGAGCCAATGTACAGGCCAGGTCACACTGTGGGGTCACTGATAACTGTGAACCACAAAACACTATGCAGGTATCAGGTGTTACTGTAACTTATCTCCCTCTTTACCAGAATCCCTTTTATACATAACCCTGAATGCCACTGTATCTTTTGTTATTAAACTACTTTCTCTTGTGGAAGAAATTCCTTTATGGTTAAGAGCCAATCTATCCACCACAGATGGACGGGGTCATAAAGGGGAGTCCTTTATGACCAACCACACAGCGGTGGTTTATTCAATGAGACAAGTATATCAAATAGCACAAAGATATACTCTGAGGTTTTATAAATAGGTGTGGTTGCTTGCGTGCTTCTGCTGTTGTTGAATGACTACTGAGATCCCATGGAGAGCTCACTCTAAACAGCATACTTCCAACACTCCTGTGACTCTGGGTAAAGTATCCCAAAAGTCATTTTGTTGTTGATGTCAACTTGCCATGTAAAACCTGAGTCCTCAAAAATACTAGACATGTGATTGACCCTTCAACTATATCTTGTTTCCCAGAAGTCATCTTAGACTGACACAGGGAGGGTTGCTCCTGTCCATTTGGATGCTCGACTGTGTGTTTGTTTTGAGATTGGCTCTCATATAACCTAGGTTGGCATGCAATGTGCTATGTATTCATAGATGACTTTGAACTCCTGACCCTTCTGCTTCACCACTCAAGTTCTGAGATTATTTATCACCAAGCACAGCGAAGATTTCATTTGTTGCTTCCTCCTTATAATGGCTGGAGACCAAACTGAACCTGTTCTCAGAGACTGTTTCTATGTATACAACGGTTGTTTTCTCCATTTCCTTCCTTTATAGAATCTGGTTCAATTGTATTGTTTGTTTAAATGATGTTTAAGTATAGTTATAGTGGACATGTTCATATAAGTCTCTGTATATGACAGGTACAGTGTTGAGAATTTCACAAGAACTAAACTCAGTTGACTTTTGCACCAACAGTTTAAGGGAGGTGCTGTTACTCTTCCCAATGTATAGATGAAAAGGTCAAGGTCGAGAAAGGTGGGTGTAGAGTTAGAGCGCAGGGGCATAGCGGGAGGTTGGCTTCAACTGTGCTGGAATGCAGTCTGAATGCAGAGAGGTGAGGATTGGGAGAAGAAGGAAGAGCATGCCAACTTTGAACTTAGGGATCTGCTCACTGTACTGAAGAAGTGGGGATGTCCTGAGGACAACTCCCCCAGTTCTAGTCACTCGTGTATGGTATGTGGTGTTTATATGTGTGTGCCAGAAATAATGCTTCAGTGTTATTGTTCTATGGTTTTCCAGATTATTTTTCAAAATAGGGTCTTTTATGAAGCATAGGTTTTGCCAGCTGAGCTAGACTGGCCAGAGAGCTGTAGGAATTCTCCTGTCTCCTGCTGATCCACCCAGCCATCTAGTGCTGGAGACACACATAGCTGCTATGACCATCTTTAGGGGGTTCCATCTCTAGGGGTTTCCAAGCATCCAAACTCAGTTCCTTATACTTGTACGACCAGCCCTTAGCCTAGTGAGCCACCTTCCCAGCCCTATTATAACACCTTTACCACATCAGTGTATCAACTATACTTTTTTCAGTTTAAGAATTGAAATATTCCCTTCCTAAAATATCATATATTAAAATATTCACATTTTAATATAACTATGAGACATAATTTGCCTAAATAAATAGGTGATTATTGAAATTAAAAATTCTCATTCCTGTTAAATTGGCTAATGTCCTACAGTTGGAGCACACACTCAGAAAACACTCATATAACAGTGATGAATTGTCCCTGAACGCTGCGTGTTATTTTTCTTTCATACATTTTTTAACTTCCCAACCCTAGTTTGATCAATCTTGTTTTATTGGAGATCTTAAGCCTTCTCTTAAATCTTTTTCCTTTAGCTGGTTGAGTTCATAAAATATTTGGTATAATGTGTTTCATATAAAAACAAAACTAAATTTTAATGTCACTCTTTTGTAGGTCAGCTATTTTTAATCATCATGGCATTCTCTCTTTTCTCTGTACTTCCAACCAATGTTTGATCAATGGGGCTGTGTGGTCACAGGACCATGATCATGGTGGAGTGAAGTTCTTTTCAGTAGCTTTCATTCAGAAGTGTTTTTCTAGAAAATTCCTCTATACAAGGATGATATGGACAGCTGGTTGGCTAGTTATCATGGCCTTCAAAGACACATGCTCTCTGTCCTTCCAGTCTGAAGAGCTGTGTGTTCGTGTGTGTGTGTTTGTGTGTGTGTGTGTGTGTGTGTGTGTGTGTGTGTGTGTAAGAACATGCATGAATACTTGTGAAGGTCAAAGAGCATCCTGTAGGAGTCAGTCCCTCTCCTCTGCTATGTGGTCTGGGAGACTGACCTCAGGTCAGCAGATCTGAAAGCAGCATTTAACTCACTGAACCTTTTTGCTGTTCTAGAACCAGAGTCTTAAATAATAAGCTCTATACGTTGCCACAGTGTAAATGTTCCTGTCCACATAGCTATTTCCACTGGTATTAGGAGACTTCGATGCTGTTAGCATCTTCCAATTTGTTCTACATATTCATATCCTGGGCATGAATATGACTAGACAATAGACCTACCTCTGAAGCTGAGCCTCCCCTTCCATGTATAGGTATTTCTCAGTGTTTTCATAGTGATTTCATATACCCTAAAGTTCTTCATAAATGACATTGCTAATAAAGCATTATATACAAATAATTAGATTGTTAATGGATAAGTCTTCCTAATATCCCTTAATCCTAGGTGAGACTGCTCTAGCATTTTCCACAGTTCCTCTAAGGAAAAGCGATTTTTGAAAACTTTTCTATAAAGATAATGCTGAGGTGACTCAAATAGCCTCCAGAAATTCTATCTAAGATGTGGCTCCTCATTTGCCACCAAGCACCTTTTCCTATGGGATATATGAATAATGAAGAAAAAAACAGTACAGGTTATAGGAGTAGCCAAAGACAAGGGCCTCAGAAGATGTCATACACCAAGCTTTCAAGCCAGAAAATGTGAAAGAGTTGTTCATACAAAGTCTGTTGGAAACTAGGGCATGGTGCACCTGGAAAGTACAACAGGAACCTGGTCTGTTGGCCTCTCAGGACCTGTTACTCCCTCATGGCTTTGGATCCATGCTCCCTTCCCATCTTTCATTTTCCACAGCCAGACTTGCCCTCTCCTTGCTCCCTGCCCCAGAATGGCTTTCGGTTCAGGACTTCAGAACATCTGTCTGTCTGACCTGAGATGTGGAACTTATGCAGACCTTGCAGTGGGTGCTATGAGCAGCAGCAGAGGATGTCCAGACAAACAAGAAAGTGTGCGGAGTAAAAGCCATCAGCTAGCCACCAGCCAACATCAGAATAATCGAGAACAACTCACAAATTACAAATAGAAACCATTCTGGTAAAGAAAGTAATAAAATCACCAGGAATTATTTAAGATCTATGGCATCTATGAGAGATTTACAGCCATGTTCTTTATTAATAACTTTCATTTTTTAAGACAATTTATTTTATTTCTTGGCAAGCACTTAGCTAAATCTTCACAGCACAGCATGCTCGGCAGTTAGCATGCAGAGGTCAGAGCTTCTCTTCTGGAAGCATGACTAACTCTGACCCTGCTCCTGGTCAGCTCTCACATCAGGCATCAGACATTGTGGAGAGAGGGTGAGGGGTATCACTCACTCTACATGCATCCATGCAGTGATACAAATTCGTCATCTCATAGCAATAATGCAAAGTGGGAGATCTCTGGGTGCAGATCAATAGAGGTATGCATGCATATAAAGGACAATCAGATGTTATAGCTTCATATACAGTCAATATGTTCTTAGTATATACACTAAGCAGCTTGGGTGGTAGAAAATACACAAAGGGATGAGGAGTACTAAGTACACCTTGTAAATAGCCCACCTGCCACAAGATGTCAGCCTGTGGGGAGAAAGGTCAGTCAGGTGGCACTCTAACAAAATACTGGAATTGCTCTGTTTATCTGGGCCATCTGAGGACCAGTGACAGAAGAATGCCATACACCCAGGAGCCCTGTAAGTGTCTTGGAAAAATGGGCTTGATGTTCCCAGATCTCCAACTCTCAAGAAAGTAAAACAAAACTGATAACAGTAGGGAAACACAGAACCCACGGCCATCACCACTGTGTGAGTGATGCCACCACCCAAGAAAAGAAATACAAGCACAGCTAAAAGGAAACACACTCAAACTACAGGTCAACAGAAAGAAGTTCCTAAAGCTCCTCCTAAGCCAGGGGAGCCTTCCCCAGACTGAAATTCAATCATTGAGTTAAGATAAACCAAGCAGGGTATGTTTAAAAAAATAAAATTAAGGGGTACTAAATAAGAGGAGTGGTGGGACCTTTTTTAGAATTCTCTCTGCTTCAGAAACTCTTTTTTTTTTGGTACTGAATAAAGCTTGCCAGCTTGGCTGCCTACCCTTCAACAAATATTAGTAACTCTTCTCATTGTGAACAGCAATCTATAATCTCAAAGTCAGGCCATCCCTGACCCTGAAATTATTTTTATATGAAAACTAGAGTTCCAATTTAACTCAGGTATGAATGTCTTACCATAAAGAACCTACTTGTAGAAATATGACATCCCTACATCAAAATATAAGGCAATTACTAAGTTTCAGTATTTTGAACATAATTTAATAAGATATGAACATGTCTACAGCCTCTCAGAGAGAGGGGGAAAGAAACAGAAGACTATTTATACATGACAGTCTTGATTCTATTGTGTCTTGTGTTATCACACAGATGTATGCATACAGATTGCAGTGGGATTATGCTGTTGCATTGTAAATAATTGTCCTGCCTACTGGCTAATAAAAATGCTGATTGGCAGAAAGCAGACAGGAAGTATGAGCAGGGTTACCTGACTAAGAAAACTCTGGAAACAGGAAGAGCAGAGATACCACATATGCCAGAGAGACCAGCAGAGAAGCCAGCCGATACAGAGGACTGCTATGCTGCTCTGAGAAAAGGTACTGAGGCACATGACTGAACAAGATAAGAATCATGGGTTGAGTTCAGATGAAGGAGTTAACAAGTTATATGCCTGGGCCCCAGGTCAGTCAGCAAGCAGAGTGTAATTAATACAAGTGTCTGTGTGTTTCTGTGGGACAGAGGGGCAGAATGTTAGGGCTAAACCGGAAAGGCTGGGCCAGAAACCTCATACTACAACAGAAATAAAAACTGTTGGGAACTAGAAAATGACTAATTGTCAATTCTTTTTATGCGTAGATACAGATAAATATTATTTCATTCTCTCCTTAAATGTCTAACAATCAACACTAAATACATTTAACACGAGACAAATCACAAATGGTTTTTACTATAAAAAATAAACATCCATGTCTTCTATACTCCCTAGTACTCTTTCTCCCTCAATGTCTCCACTGGGAAAAAGAATAAGATGACCTACAGATTAGAAGGACAGTTGAGAGGACTCATGGGCTGACTTCATGGAACAACCATGAAATAAACATTGCAGTGGACTTTAATCAAGATGGGTGCAGTGATCTTTACTTTGAAGGACACTTTCTTCCGGCTCAGTTCTGCCATTCACCCCCATCAGCAAGATCAGGTTTCAGAGTACAGCCAACCAAGATCATATTGTTTTCTCATTCTTTTATTCTATGGTAGTGACAGCATCTAAAGACATGTAGCCTTTCTGAAATGCTTCCTTTTAGAAAAATCAGTTATAAGTGAATGCAAAAGCATAACTCTCTAATAGTTAAAATGACTGTACAAAGTACTAGGCCTCCTTGTGACATTGGGCTGATGTGTCTGAGGTGGATACATCCTGCTCTTCTTTCTGAGATTCCATATTGGCATATGGGGAGGCCAGGGAGACTGAGACACACAGCAGCCCGGAAACACCCAGGGTTAACAGCAATCTTCCTTCTCTTCTCCCTCCTTCCCATCACCCTCTCCTTTCTTCCCTAACCTCTCACCCTTCCCTGCTGGGGATGCTCCCCAGTGGCCTTTTCTTAGAATCTCAGAAAAGGGAGTAGATTAGCAAGGTGCTCCAGCACTCGGCAATGTGAAGATTGTCAATAATCCTCAGAAAGCTACCCTCAAATGTGGACAATGTTGCGTAGCCTTTTGTGTAAATTAATGTCAAGAGCAAAAGAAGCTGGTGTGAGTTAGGTACCAATGACCATGCAGCATTGACTCCTTGCTGGGGCATATCAGTCAGGAAGACTTGGGTTACAGAAATGTGGAATATCACAATAACTACCTTTATTATGATAATGTAGTGGGGGTTTTCTTGTTTTTGTTTTCAGTTTCAGCCACCAGAAAAACTGTAATACCGAACTTGTAGGGTCAATCTTTGGCTCATAGTAAATGCTGAATAACTATGTGTGGGCAGGGAATGGAGGAAAGGAGAAAGGGCGAGAGAAAGGGAAGACTGGACAGGAGCAGCAGCAGCAGAAGGAAACTGTGAAGTGGGAAGGGGAGGGAATGAGGGAAGAGGGGAGAGGAGAGGAGGGAAGGAAGGATGCTCTGACTTTCATAGTTCACACATTGCTGTTTAGGCAGGACTATATACATCACTGAGAAATGAGGACTTATCCATTTCTGAGTTATATCGAAGTCATCCCCCAGTATTGTCCAGTTTCGGGACTCAGCCCTTCTCTCTATTAAGAATTCTCTCTGCAGTTAATATAAATCTCTTCTGCTTGATCTTAAGCCCACTTACTCTGGTTCTGTCTCTGGAGGAAATGAACAGCTGATCTCTGCACTTGGCACAATAATTCTTTATCCATTTGAAGAGAAGAAGCCATAACCTTATTGCCATTCTTCTGCCCCTTAACAATCTGAATTCCCATTGCTTTTCTCCATGGATTCTGCTTTCTAATCCCTTAATCTAATGAAGCATATTAGGACTGAGGTCAGAGTTGATAAAAATAGCATGTTTTCAAATGTGGGTATCAGTAACCCCTCCGACACAAGGTGTTTCTGTGCCATTTCCTTGTCAGTCTGTTAAGCTTGGAGTAAGTATAGATACTCTTCTGAGGACAAGCGATAGAATATAGTCTGGGCAGGTGCACTCAAATTGTCGCCAAATATTTGCAGGCCTACTCGCTAATATTTCACATCATCCTGGGTACATACGTGCAAAGAAGACAAAGGCATACATGGTTCCTGTGCTCATAAGCAGTCTGCCAGTGTGATCGTGGGTATATGAGAGATACCATTAGATTTTATCAGTCAAAGGTTTTCTTACCACACCTGCTTCCATCATAGTATCATTTGATTGGTCCCCTGTGGAAGAGGATCATTATTGTCCAGGTACTAGCATCACAGAGCACCCACACCTGCAGCCAGTGCTGTGTCCTGTGTTCTGCCACCAGAGGTAGCTTCCCCTCCGTCTTATCCATCCTAGGCTCTAGGCACCCATAGAATATTCAGGCTTACCATGTTGTTGTTGCTGTTATAGGTCTTCGTGTTGTCTCTTTCTCATTTAGGATCCTTTCTTCCCTCTCCTTGATCCCTTCATGAATCTATAAGCACTGTCCTGAACTGAGCACTGCCTGTTAAATTCTGTTGCAAGAGTTCTGGTTGTATTAAAGGAAACTCAGAGCCAGATTTTGGGGAAAGGCTGGAATATCAAAGACAGGAAACACCGGAGTCAAATCTTCCCCAGCTGTCTTCCAGCTCCCTCATCCTCCCTCCTTGTCACTTCTACTGTCTAATCTGTCTTCCTATGCCTGCCATAAATACAGTTTTTTCACATCCATGTTAATATTAAAGGTATGAGTTATTACTATTTGGTAGTTAGGCCTTGAACTCACAGAAACCCGGAAAGATCTCTGTCTCTGTATTTATGGGATTAAAGGCAAGGCACCACCACTCCTGCCTAGGAGTCTAGAACCCTCTCTGTAAACTAGAATTAAAGGTGAAGGTCACCATTCCCAGTCTTCTCTGTGCTGGGGTTAAAGGTTTGCATTACCACTCTCTGATCCTCCTGGGTTAACCATGGGTGGATCTCTTCTCTGATATTCCAGACTGGTTTTATTAAATATATAACATATCACCACAATACCCTCAACTCTAGCATCTTTCTTCACAGGATGATCTGTCTGTGACTTAGAGTCCCAAACTATAGATGACAATGGTTTCTTCCCGAAGAGACACTGACAAATGAAGAATGCTCCACTCTGCAATGGAAAGGGGTGGGGGGATGGTTCTTGTCTGGTGAAGGCAGAAGGTATGGAGTTAGAGAACACACCGTTGGTGTCTTTGTGGAGACAAGAGGAAGAGGGGCCAGTTTGTTTCACTTCCTTGAGTTCTGACCCAGACAGTCCCTTTCAGGTCTGTTTACATCTTCCAGCCTGAAGATGCACCATCATCATTTCTTTAAGTCATTACTCAGAACAACCCCCACACTGCATTTCATTTTTATTATCCCCGTTTTAGAAACGATTAAATGGAAGCAGATAGCAGTTGCAATGAAGCAAATCATGAGAGGCTCTGAGAGAGACGGCAGCCTGAGAGCAGGGTGAACTGCTGCTATTCTGTGCCAAGCTATCCTTAATGCATGTTCATGCAGCTGTCCCTCAGCTACAATCTTATAAAAGAGCCAGTCTGCACCCAATTACCATTATTAGTAATTTTTACCATTCCCAACCCTTCCTACTTCCCATGCGCGCATTCTCTCTCTCTCTCTCTCTCTCTCTCTCTCTCTCTCTCTCTCTCTCTCTCTCTCTCTCTCTCTGTATGTGTGTGACTTTGTATTTATGCTTAAGGTTTTTTGTTTGTTTTTCTTTGTTTTAGTGACAAGGTCTTGCTATGTAGCCCAAGCTGGCTTTAAATCCATGATCCTCCTGCTTCAGCTTCTGAGGATTGAGATTACAAGTCTGTGTCACCACATTCAATTTATATTCCCTTCTAGATATCCTACTCCATGTTCATTAATGGCAGAGAGATATTATTGCCTTTCCTTGAATGTGACTGTGTTCCAGAAGTCTCTGCTGTTCTAGCCCCCATTTCCCTGAAGCATTACTTATCAATGAGCCCATTAAAGGTTCCTAAGAGCAGATTTCATTTCGTTTTTTTCCTAAAACAGGTTGAGTCAATACATCAAAAGCATATGTGTTTATACTATCTTCAGAGAAATTGTGACAATGATTTCTCCGGGGAGGGTTCCAGAATTTCAGAACAATGGCCCTGGAGAGCAGTTCTGAGGTGGTGAGGGGGTTTTCTTTTTGGTAGGTTATCAATTGGCATGCAAACATGTCTTCAAGAAGTTACCCATGAAGTATGGTGAGCACCAGTCGAAATTTGTTGAATTCTGACTGTATTTGAGTCAGAATTAACTGGTTTCTGGCTATAACGTCTCATTTAATCTTTACAATGGCTTCATGTAAAAGCCCATTTCACTAAAGGGAAATAGACTGGGGCAATACCAGCCATCATCCAGGCTGTCCCAACTGATAAATGGCAAAGTGGGGAACTGAATGTAGTTCTTTCTGGCTTCTAAAACCATAAACTAGGTTGTGTTGACCTCAAGTCTTTCCAAAGTAGTCAAATTTATAAGCAGCTGTAGGATTACTTTTAAAAACCAAAGGAATGTCATGAAATCCATCATGCGGCTTACACCCACAACATAATGAATCTTCCTTCAGCTCCTTGTTAAAGCAGCCAACAGCCCCTCCATTGGCTACTGGACCCCCTGAATACTCCTCAATCTTTCTCATGCCTAGCAATACTCATTCTTTATAAAGGGAAGAGGTACCAGCTCTCAGGCTGTCTTCTGAGAATCAATCTGTCTAAAGGGAGACTGTGTGTGTGTGTGTGTGTGTGTGTGTGTGTGTGTGCCTGTGTGTGCGCAAGCAGATATGTTAGAAGTAAAATGACTGGCCAACACCTAACATTTCAGGTATATAGATTCTTCATTTATTTAACAATGATCTAGATGCTTACTTTGAGCCAGGCACTGTCCATCATAAGGGTTACAATTGTAGAAGTAAATGAGGCCCTTGTCTCCATGAGACATCCATTCTGGTGTGAAGAGATAAAGTCACAGACAAGCAAACAAATGACTAAGTGGAAGGCTGAGTAAAAAGTATACTGAAAGAAAATGACATTGGACTGTTGTGACAAAGCAGTTGGGTGACTACTTTAGCTCAGGTCACTGAGGGAAGGTCTTTCTGGGGAGACTTTATTTACCTAAATTACAAGAACAAGAATGACACCCATGCCCTTGGAGCGACTGCGCTTCTGGACATGCCAAGTTTCTCTTTATTGACAGTGTGAATCTCTCCTACTTAGAGCTTTAGAGGGTCTAGATTCATTTCTGTTTTTGTTTTTTAGTGTAATGCTGTCATTTTAGAAATGAAGAAAGCAATCAAGAAAATCAAACTAAGTGATCAGTCCACAGGGTTCTTAAGTGATCAGTCTAGATGCTGTTGACTTTTCTTTCAAAGACCTAAGTTCCTCCCTGACTAATTTCTCTAGTACCCATGCCTTCCTTCTAAGATGTTCACCAGCATGCTTACTGGTCCAGATCTCACAGACACTAAGTTTCCATGGACCCAAGGGGACCTGGTGAACATTAGGAACCTTGAAATGGTGTCATGGAGGTGCAGTAACAATGGGAGAACATGATAAAGTCATCCAGCATGTCAAACCTCACTCTGAGGTTGAGGCTGGTCCCTGCCATTCTGCCTGTCAGTGAGTGACCAGGGCTTCTGGTCCCTGCCACTCTGCCTGTGAGTGACCAGGGCTTCTGGTCCCTGCCACTCTGCCTGTGAGTGACCAGGGCTTCTGGTCCCTGCCAGTCTTACTGTGAGTGACCAGGGCTTCTGGTCCTTGCCACTCCTGCCTGTGAGTGAGTGAGTGACCAGAGCTTCTGAATTTGGGAGCTGCGTAGCTCTGTAAATTCAATTATCACTAAGCACCTTTTCTCAGAAATGTGTCCTGGTTTAGCCAATTTGATATGCAAATACTCTAATCTATGGTCTTAAACTCTCTCCACCTGCTTAGCAAAACTGTTTGCCACAGAATTTCTTTAAAAAGTGAGTCCCTTTGCTGCATTTAAAGTAAGAATATAAAAACTCAATCTACATGAGGATTTTATTCCTCCTTTTAAAAAAAAAGCCATTATATCAAGGGCAATAGCATAAACTTGGACTCTTAATGATGGATTTTGGACTCTCATTATGTAATGGCTCTTGCTCATTCCACAAATATTTATTGAACTGCTTTTCACAATGCACATATCCAGATTGCTATGAGGACACTGTAATGGGAAGAGAGAGAGAGAGCCTCTGTTCTCTGAGAGCATGCAGGTTCCCCATCCCAACTTAGAACAGCTAAGATGGGGCTGCAACAGAAGTATAAACCAAAGCTGCAGGCCACAGGGGATAAGACATGTACCACAACTGAGATGGGAGAAGGGAGTGGCAGCATCTTCATTGGGCTTCAAAGAATGCCTATGACATGTACAATTCATTCATTCCAGGAACAGGAAACATGGTATTTTGTACAGGAAGTGGGACACACCAGGGTACATTCTCAGAACAGATGGAGCCTGATCCCGATGACAAGAAAAGGTGACAAACCTTCAGGGCTGGACCAGAGCCTTGGATGTAAGAAAAGATAAAATGCAGACCTAATCGATAAACGCTAAGAGCCTCAAATATTTGGGCCAGAGAAAGAATAAGTAGGTATGTTTTAGGAAGCCCATTCCAGCAGCCACATGTAAGACTGATTTGAATGAGCAAAGGCTGGTTTTGGGATATAGAGATTCATTAAATTAGGTCTATCTTTACAAGGTTTAACAAAGGTAGAGTTGATGTTACAAATGATCTAGACTGCAGAGGGAAGACTTGGTTGTAAAAAGAGATGAGGGTTTCAGGCCTCAGACCTGGGAGCCTAGACAAAAGAACTCTGCAAGCCTCTGAGTAGTGTCTTTTAGGGACAGGTGTGAGATGCCAACTGCTTGAACCAGTAACCACGACCCCAGTACATTACAAGAGTTACCCAGCTGAACAACTCCTGATTCATGCATGACATCTCAGTCATTCTAGAGATGGGGGAAGTACCTGTTAAATGGGAAGAATGAGAACACTTCAGAAATTATAGCACCTAGACAGAAGGGGTGGAAAGTAGGTGGACAGGGCAGAGAGCAGGAGCTCAGGATCCATCCACTCTTTCTGATCAAATAAGAACTCAATAGGGGAGAATAATGTTAATCAAGAAATATTTTTTACTCTGATGATGTCACAATAATATGATGGTGAAAGGCTTCTCAATAACTGAGTTTTGAGTTCCACTGGCTGAGTCATAAATGTACAGTTTACAGACTGACTTACAACTTAGCTCTCTGGGACTCTGGGACATCATTGTGAATTTTGGAGAGTTTATCTCTGGCTGCTTGGTCTAGAGTCAGACAGATGCTACAATATGAAAACAGAATATCCCCCAAAGTACACATACCAAAGGCTTGGCTCTTTCTACAGCATGATTGGAAAAGAATGGGACCATTGGGATGTGATGTCTACAGGGAGGAAGTTGGGTCAACAGGAATGTGCCTTTAAAAGAATATTGGAGTCAGTATTCCTTTTGTTTCCCAGATATCATGAGGTGATCAAGCCTCCTCTGCAAAATGATCCCCACTATTATCTCAGTGTTATCACAGACTCAAGTTTACAGGTTCAAGTGATCATGGAGTAAAAGCCATTAACTGAAACCTTTCCTCTGTAATGCTGTTGTGTCTCACTCTTTGGTCATAGTTACAGGATGCTGGTGAACATGTTTGCTGTCTACTCTATTTAGAAGCACACTGACATCATAAAATCTATTCTTGGCCAACCGGCCCAGAGCAACTATGAACATAGTCTTAAACCAGTTACCCAGTGTGCTTTGCATAGAATAAGATTATTATGAACAGAGTGGTGTCATGACAAAAAATATTTTGGGAAATGTCATATTAAATAAAGTTAAAGACAACTCTTTGTTCAAATACATCAGAACTTTCCAATTGCTAATATATTCTAAGATTACTTTAGACTGAAAGGCAGTAAATAGCATTTCCCAGTCTTATTTATTTTATTTATCAGAACCATGTGTTGGAATGTTTCAAGGGATAAATGTCAGTAGGATACACCTACAAAACAAAAAACCAAACAACAGCAGCAGCAGTGATTACTCTTAGAAGCTTAACCTGGAGTCTAGATTATTAAGTGCTCATTGTGTGTTAGGCTCTGCTCCAAGCATTTTATAGATACCAATAGAGACTGAAAGATTAAGTAGTTAAGAGATTTTTTCCCCCAATATCCTAAATAGGTAAGTGAGTAAGCAGTGATGCCAATGAGAAATAATTTTGAAAGGTAAAGTTTCCAAGTTTGTGATCAGCTGCTAGCGGGGGAATATCTGAGTAGAGCCTTGTGTACGACTTTGCAGTCACCAGTAACACTGTCAGCCCTTCTGCTTATGCCCTTGCTTTATGGGCTTTCTTGGGCACCATAAAATATCAGTTATAATTGATACTATCTAGTTGGTTTCTTCAGTAAATCAACTTGTTGGATTGCATACGTATCACCTCCCAATAAAACCGACATGAGTTAAACAGCAATCCAACCACTGATAGTAATAAGAACATAAAGAAAACAACTTTGTGATTAGCCAAAGCAGCAAGAGAATGAAGACACATGCTAAGGCCTGGCTTCTCCTGTACTCTCAAAGCTCCAGTCTCTTGCTCCTAATGCCTAGAGTTGAAAACCAAGAGACTGTTTTCCTTTATGGTGTTGTATTGCTGTTAGGCCAGACCTCACCCTTGCCTCTCTGCTCAGTTTAAGAATTTCCAAAGAAATGTCCTACCCTCTCCCACTTCCTCTCCTTGTTCAGAAGGATTATCACCAGCTTCGGATGCATCTGGTAGCCATCTTCACTGAAGGACAGGTTTCTCCCCTCAAACGTGACATTGATCAGATACCTGTAATAATAAAATTAAAGGAAGATTAAAAGTATGAAGAAGACATTTGAAAGCAGAAGGCACATTTACAGAAGAGTCTATGGAGCCAACTAGTAGACAGGGGCACAGACAGCCCTTAGTCCACTGGAACTCTTCAAATGTCTATTGATTATGCAATAGCCATCTAAATTTTGTAATATGAATCATGTGAAAACATAATTATCAGAATCTGACATAAGGACAGCTCATTTGAGTTCAGTCAAAGGCTCTGACTTTGATCAAATAATTAAGAAAAAAAAGGATTTATTTTAATTTGAATTATATGTATTTTAATTTGAATTATATGTATAGATAATCGTCTAAGCGTGTAAGGGATATATGCACATGTGTATAGGTGCCTGTAGGCACCAAAAGGCAGCATTGGGTCCCCTGGAGCTGTAGCTACAGATGATTTATGAGCCACCCAAAATAGGTTCTGGGAACAGTATAGCTTCTAAGGACAGCACATGCTCTTATCTGCTGAGTCTCTCTAGCCCTCATTTACACTTTTGAGCCTGCCTGCCCAACCCCCATATCTGCAAACTGTCTAGTAATAGAAAGATCACCTAATTAAGTCTGTAAGTTTAAATGAGATAACTAGGTTAAGCACTTACCACAGGGTCTGCTGCATAAGAAGTGCTCATTAAGTGTTAACAATTATTATTCCAAAAGGAGGTGGAATAACGGGTGGAGGGGATAGAGACAAGAAAAGAAAATGGCTATGTACCAAGACAACTTTCTGCCCAAAAAGGGAGCATGTAGGCCCTTAGGGTCTGTCTCCACCCCCTTTAAGGTCTCCACAGTCTTCACATTCTTCCTAAGGTCTTTCTAAGCCCTTGTTTGTAATACTGCCTGAGTGTGATCGACCCAAAAGCACCATGAACCCAGGACTTCTGCTGGCTGCACAGAGAGCAGGAAATACTGACTGTGCAAAAAGGACCAGAGTGTTTCATACAGTGCTCTGGGGACAAGAGCATAAATTAGTGGAAATTCTGGAAGCAACTAATTTCAGACAATTGAAATGATTTTCCTACAGGGCATTCTTCCTCAGCCCTTCCTGCCCCTTGCAATCTGCTGGGTCTAAGGAACAGCTCCTTTACTGGGAATCCCCAATGGTCTGCTCATTACAAGTGCATTAGTGCAACCGGACTGATGGTAATTAATGTCCCTTTACCATACAAGCCCATGGAATCAATAAGGATGGACAAGTTCTGTGCTCACACGACATGTTACTCCAGTACTGTGGGCCTGACTGCTAGTGAGATGAGCCTCTGCCAAGAAGCAAATTAGGCATCTTACTAAGTAGTGGAGAGGCCGCTCAAAGGACCCTCTTCTAACTCTTCCATACATCTGAGAAAAGATGCTTGTTGCAGGTTATGTTAGATTAGGCAAGCTTGGGATGTGGATCCTTGTAGCAACTGAAAAGATGTCTATGTAGCATGAACCACCCACCTCAAGGGCACTTCTCATCCTAGGACTGTGCTCCATTGCTATGCCTACCATGCCCCAATCATCTGCAGCTTTAGAGATACAGCTGAGAGCATAACAGTCTCCAAAAGAATAAAAATTTCTAGAACTTTTAAACTGAGACCTTGCAGCTAGCTTGTCATATCTTGCAATTGATGCCTTCTCTCTGTAGTATCATTGACTTGGACTTCTAGACTTTTTTTGAATGAGTCTATTGATGGGAGAACTTAATATGGTGTCCTCCACCCTCAAGGCAGCCTTCTCACAATTCTGTCTTATTTAAAGCTGTTTCCTCTTGAGGCATTTTCTGGTCTTAGTCTAGTTCTTTTGTCTGCGCATTCAAGTATTTGAAGACATGTGTCAAACATCCCTTATAAAAATCTATTTTAGTCTGTGAAGAAACCCTAAACGCATTTGCTTCTATAATTTAATATTATGGATTAAGAAAGAGAGACCTTAAATTATTTGCTCAATGTTATATTATTGATTTTGATCAGAAGTAATACTTTAAGCAACATCCTAGGCCTTACAATCTTTCTACCATACCACACTTTTCTCATAGCAACATAGGATTCAATGTCTCATCTTCCTTTATATGTCTATCCTAAGACATGGCCTCAGCTCCTCCTCTTTCTGAGCCCCTTTGGTCAGTATAGTACAGCATCTTCTTCATCCCTGTCTCTGATCCTGACCTCCTAGCCCAGTCAGTATGACTTCCTTGAGTTCATCACCACTTTGAAGTTGATATCTAGGTTTCCTGTAGTTGGCAATAACTCCAAACCCAACTCAAATCCCTATTCTATAGAATATAATTACAAAATCAGTAGTTTAAATTGACAAACTGCAAAAGAAACACTCGCCATCATAAACTTGCAAAATATGTTCTTCCTGGAATAGTAATGAGCTACTTGGAATCATTTCTGGAGGTCTTCAGAGAAAGATTGTCCACAAAAAAACAGTTTAATCCCATTTGTCATTTTAAAGAAGGAAGGAAATATGGGAGGAAGGAGTAAAGGGGAGAAGGGGAGAGAGACGGAAAGGATCAGAGAAAGAGAAAGGGAAATGTATGACCAGCTTAAGCATCCACCTCTTCACCGGGCATGGCTGTGAATTATTCTGCCTTTATCTAAAACAGTATTAAAATATTTAAAAGGAAGTGTCCATTTCAGAAGGCAATAATAGAAGTTCCAGAAATGATTAAATTCAAGTAACATGAATTGGGTTGTTATATGGCCCCACAATGACTTTTCTAAGGGATAGCATCAGCCTTGAGTGGGAGCAGAAATGGAGAAATTTGAAATCTCAGGAAATAAAACCCACTTGAAGGCACTGTAATGGGCCTGTAGTTAAACTTCTCTCCTCCTCTGGCTTTCTGTCCTGACTTCATGTAGAAATCATTGCCTTGCTGGCATGTTTACCCTCTCCTGTCTCTTGAGCTCATTTCATCTACCTAAGCTCTTCTTGGATGCTTTACATTTGTCAAGACTATTAATAAAGTTTATGACACTACACAAAATATTCTACAAAGTGAGTTTTAATCATTTGTGTCATTCAGCAGCATGTAGATTAATCATTTATAGTCTGTGTGTTTTCTTTTTGAAGAATTGCCTGTGTGGTGACACCATTTAGCTACCAGAGCATATTCTAGCCCTGAGCAAGGATGGATTTTAACAACCTAGCATATTAGTGCATTCATTGAGAATAAAAGAATGAAAATGATTCTGACTTAGGTCACTTCTCTACTTGTGATCTTGGCACCAAACTTCAGTTATCTCTGTTTAAAATGCAATGATCTCCAGCTATCAGAGAAAACAGTCATTGCATGAGCAAGTGAAAGAGTGAACAGTATGCTGCATAAAATGTGATTTTAAATATGAGATTATATAATAGAGAATATTCAGAAAATGGTGTTAGCAAAATATGACCATCTAAAGGCAAGACACCTGCTCGATTCTGAAAGTACATCTAGCTAGACCTTCCCATACATAGGCTACATCCAAAGAACAGGGACTGAATTCCACATAAATATGTAACACTAGGTCGTAAGATCACATAGATAATTAAACTTTACATAAGAACTGAAAACATCCAATCACCTTTAGATTTGGCTACACCTTATTCATTTAAAATATTAAGACCTTTAAATTCCCACATAAAAGACCTAGATAAAATATTAAACTATAGTAAAGATTCTGAGACTCCATAATCACTGGTTTTTCTACACAAGCCTCTCTCACACACAAAGTACATCCTCTTGACTTAAAATGCAGAAATGTTGCCTGTAATGCTCTCATTTCTCTGAAGTCCTTTCAAAGTTGAGTATATTAAAATTTTGCTTAATTTGCTTCTCTTGTAGTTTGACATCCAAGAAGCCCCGTGGCCTGTATCACAAAGTTGTAGCATCACACCAGAAGCTAAGTTTGCCAGGACTCAAAGAAAAAGAAAAAATTATTAATTGGAAACTCTTATTTTAGAAAGAAACAGATCCCAAGGTGCTAAATGCTCTCCTCAAGTGACATTCTCATTCAGGTTCATAGATCAGATCTTTTATTCTTAAAAGTTTGATATCATTTCATGACATCAGTTTTCAAAGCCCCTACTGTGCATCTTCATAGCCCACATCATGCTCTGGATTACCTAAATCTCTACTAGAGACAAAGTTAACTAAAATAGATCTTTTTTTCCTGCTTACCTCCTGGCTGAGGAAAAACCTTAGCATCTTGATGAGCTCCCAGCCAACACATTTGTTTTTCACAGCCCAAGTCACACTCCAGCAGGTTTATGAGGGTCAACCTGAGGTTAACAAACTTGTGCCTTTTTGACTTTGGCCACACAGAGCTCTTACCCAGTACCAAGTTGACTAGACACATCTGAAGTGATGACTCAGCAGTGTGTCCTGTGTGGGAGGCACCTGAAAGAGTTTTGCCAGCATTTGTCAGAAAACCAAGAGCCCTGGCATGATGACACTTTTTTGACTTCATATTACAACAAAGGATTAGCTTTGTAAGAAGTAATAGCTATTAATGTGTTGGTAACATGAAACGGTATCATGAGTGTGGCTCATCCAATCCTGCCATTCAGAAGAGGTCTGCAGCTTTACCCAGATCAGGTGACAGGGTTAGAAATAGCATCCAGATAGATATCCTCAAGCCCAGTCTCTATCCCTTCCACTCCCCACTATGTTTCTAAAAGAGGGACAGATTTTCAAAACACTGTCCATCTTCTAACTATTCAAAGTAAAGTAAAAAGAACAGAATTCCTACAGGAGATTAAATTCTTGGCCTATTGCTTCAACTGTCTGTCTCTGAAAATGTTAAACTCTCTATCTTTGTACCACAAATATATCTCTAGCCTCTCCTTTTAGTCCATCATTTACAAATAGACAGTTTCCAAACTTCTAGGTAAGATGGTGAATGTGAAGCTGCCTTTATTTGACCTGGTTGAGAATAATCAATGTAAGAGAGACTTTGCTTCCAAGAGAAAAAGAGAAAAGAGTTTTGAAAATCCACAGAGGCAGTGATGTAATGACTGAAACGCAAGGAAGAAAGGCAGGCAATTCACCAAGAAGTAAACACAGGGCTCCAACCTTGGAGCTTCCTGTCTGTGGAAGGAAAACAGAAGCCTTACCCCAAAGGTAAGGGACCCACAGTCTTGCCCTTGAGACAGACCCACATCCCTCACAAGCCTTGAATCCGGATGTGAGTTTTGGTGAGATGATGATTGAAGAAGAAACTCATCCCATGACTTGGACCAAGGAGGAGAGGGTACCATCTTGAGAGTGGGCCCATTGTTAAAAACCATGGTACTCTGAGGGTTCTAATACATAGTGGAGCCCAGGGACAAGACAGTTCAGAGAGGGAATTGTGAAGAGTGGGAAGAGAGTGAGTAGAAATCAGGAATAAATAAGAACAAGATAGAATGATAATTATGTCCAAAATGTCAAAATGAAACCAATCACTTTGTATACAAACTTTAAAAATTAATAAAAATAAATTGATGAAAGCTATTTTAGAACTTGAATGATGTAGGAAACTATAGCTAAGATGTATTGGTATGTTCTTTATTGGACATTATATTTTTCCTTATTAATTAATTATTGTTTATTAAATATGCTCAAGATATACAATATCTTGTTATAGAACACATACATAATTAACAGGTGATATAGAATAGCAATTAACATATCTACCATCTCTCATTTCTTCTGTGAGCAAATACTGTGTCTGTTTGGACACTGAAGTCTGAATGACAAGGCCACTTCTTTTTAAGAAGTCTTGCAGAGGAGTGAAAGAAACTGATAGAATGATCATTTCTTCTGCACTTTTTTCCTGGAAATAATGGAAACAATTTCTCACAAAATAATAAATACGGAATCTAAAGCTTTTTTTAAACCAGTTCATTATAAACAGTATTGAAGGATAGAGGCCAAGATATTTATAAATTAGATATTTACATGTATCAACACTATACTTTAGTTAAACTAAATAGAAATGTCTTGCTTTTTCTTAAATTAGAAACTCCAGTATCAAAATAAGTCCTAAACATTAAATCACTATAGCTGTTTTGATTTGGTAGGCTGTGGACAGTGAATACTTTTCTTTTGGGATTTTAGATAAATTCTTTTGGGTTCCAACCCAGAATGTGTTCCCATTAGTAATATAGCCTATGTTCAGTGAAAGATTCCAGACAACATCACCAAAGGAAAGATAGGGAGACTAAAAGAGTTAACTACAGGGGAAAATGAATATATCAGAAAGCACACACGTGAGAACAGGCCATGTGTTGGGAAGATTACAAGCAAGGCTCACCCTTCTGTCAGGCCAGCACTGCTTGGTTCTTGGATTCTTCAGTGCCTAAGTTTGGTGATAACATTTCCAACATACATAAATGTCAATATAGGTTTTTGTTTGGTTGGTTGATTTTTTTTGGAAAGAGGACTTGAAGAAACTTTGAAAATTCTCTTAGAGCTATAGTGCCAAATATAGCAATATGAAGCCATGCACTGGGCAAAAGAGAAAATTAGTTTTGTAAGCTTTTTCTCTTATTTAGGAAAAAATGATAGCAGGTAGAGAACATTGAGAGAAACTAATTTAAAGGTCAAACCACAATATCCACTTATAATTACTTGAGGCAGATTAAAAATAATTTGTGTTCTAATGAATTAATCATTTTATCATTCTGAAATGATATTTAATATTATGAGTTTATTTTGCAAAAGATTGTTCACAAACAACAGTAAGTTCAAGTTTGGGCTGGTCAATATATAAATCGTTTAAATTGTATTTGTGATGTTAAATTAATGAGGAAGATTTTAAAGTATTATAAAAGATAGCTTCTAGAAGGCTGCTCTGCTTCCTCTACTAGAGGTGAGAAATGTGTTTCATCCCCTTGGGAATTTAGGATGAACTACATTCATTTGAGGGGCAAATGGTGACATCAATCACCATTTACTACAAAGGGAAAAAAAATCTCTTTAGACTCAAAAGTTCAACAATGAAAAATGTTGAGCGCTATTACCTGGACTCTGTTTTACAACTAAATGTCATGACTTAGTTTTATCTGAAATGAAAGAAAAGAGGGAGGATTGCAATCTCTGCCTGGACAGAGGAGTGTAAAACCATTTACTTTCCTCCAGAAAGCTGTTATTTGTGGACAGTCACCAAATCAGTAAGATTCATGTGTGGGTGCTATATACACACAATGGAATTCTTTTCACCTAAAATGAAAAACGAAATGATGGGAGTGTGTCTCTTCCACTAGCTGGGATGGCTTCTGTAATTGGCACCATTCCACCAAGCAGATCAATGTGGCATGGGCACACACATACGTGCACCACACACAGTACAATAGTAATGTTCTGACTATGAGGTGGAGGTACAAAATCTTTAATTACCCACCATGTTGGGGTTTTTTAGTCTGATTCACTCACTGAACCAGAATGTCAATGATTTGGACAACTAGGATGGCTAGTGAGCTCTGTCTATCTCTACACCACTTGTATTACAGGGCACACACCTCCATATTTGAGTTTTTATGTCAGTGCAGAACTGTTTACACACTGAGCCATATCCTCAGGCTTCTGATGTTCTTTTCTAAAAAGATCATTACCTTATTTTATGCGTGTGCTTGTGAGCCTGAGTGTATGTATGTTCCACATGCATAAAGTATAAAGCATGAGATCCCCTGGAGCTGGAATTAAGAGATGTTGTGTGTGCTGATGTGGGTGCTAGAAACAGGTCTTCTGCAAGAGCAGCAAGTGCTCTTAACCTCTGAGCCATCTCTCTGGCCCTGCTGTTGGTACCTCTTAAAAATAATTCTTAGAAACTGGGGGATGTTGGATCACAGCCTAACCTTCTGACCACACAGCTTTGGGGAACTGCTGCTGTGCTTTGGTCAATTAAATTCAGAGTTTCCCAGTTCCCTGATTTTTGCTTTGTTCTTCATACTACAATCAGAATATCTTTCATTGCTGTGCCAGAACATTTGTTTCTTGTTACTGTGGTTATTAATCCCTGGGAGGTTTCCTGCAGTGGGAATTACTTAAACAGACTACTTTAATATGAAGTTTCCTTTCCAAAGAACACAAAAGAGGAGCTCACATTTCCATAATTTTAGTCCAGAGTAAATGACTATTCAAAATGACCCCTGTTCTGACCTTCTAGAGCTCTGCTTTGAACACTCTGTAATTCTCCTTAAACTCTCTTCAAAGAAGGCAGACTCCGCCTTGTGGATGAAGGTATGACACTTCCTAAGGCAACCAATGAAACCATCTTTTGACACTAATTAATGAGGTGAGCAACACAGCAAACCTGCTTCTATTCAGTTTTGTGTGCAGGACCAGAATGAAAAAAGAAATGATTCTTCTTCTCTCATCCCTGCTCATAGTCACCATGGATACGGGAGACCTGTTATGGTCCAACTAAGGTAATGAGAATGGTGGTACTTCCTGGTAACAGGTACCAAGGAATACCTAGATCATAGTAAGGCCATAGAATTGCTTTTGCATTCTAGCTCATTTTCCCATGTTATCCATGAGTTCAAAATACTGAAAAAAATTTCTCTTCTCTCTTATGGTGCACACTATGTTGCAAATACCCAAGATACACTATCCATACCAAGCATCAGAATTTAGGGCAAAAAATGAAAGTTAAAAGTAAATTGGACCTTCAGTTCACTGCATTTTTTTTTTTTTTTGTCATTTTGACACAACTAGAATCATCTGAGAAGAGGTAATTTAGTTGAGAAAATGCATCCATCAGATTGCCTACAGGCAAGTCTGAAGAGCATTTTTCTTGATTAATAATTGATATGGGAGGACCTAGTCCACTGAGCATGGTACTACCTGGGGTGGGGTCCTGCACTCTATAAAAAGCAGGCTAAGCAAGCCTCTGGGAATAAGGCAGTAAACAGAGTGGCTCTGTGGTCGCTCTTTCAGCTCCTGTCCTGCCTTGAATTATTATCCTGATTTCCCTCCATGATAGATTGTAGGCTGTAAGCTGAAATAATCCTTTTCTCCAGGGTTACTTCTGGTCATAGTGTTTCTCACAGCACTAGAAAGTAACTAGGAGGCCTACTAATAACTTTAAAGCAAAGGCTTGTCTTTCTGATACCCAGTTTTGCTCATGAGTTAAAAAAAAGTACTTAGGAACTATGCCAAAACTAACCAAGCAGCAACTGACAAAATTTTTCTAGAACATTCAATTTTAACCAAAAAGCATTTCCTTTCTGTGAACTTTCACTTAGATTGAAATAAATTCTTGACATATAAACTCTTGACCAAGGACCTAGGAACACTGACCATGAGATCCCAGCAAGAGAATGGTGAGGCTTTCCTCTTTTCATTGACCTTGGTTTGTCCTTCCCTCTTCTCTCTATCACCTTAAAGGACCAATAAAACCAGCACATTGGAAGTAGCATATGCACTCCTTCTTCTCTTGGTGGATACCCCATGCTTAATTTTTACTTAATCATTCTTTAGCTCCAAGAAAGCAGGGCATAAGAAGTCAATGGATTTATAACGAATCAGTAGCAGCTTCCCTTAGAAGGGATGGGAACAGAGATTATGAGGAATTGTCACTCATTGGAAATGAAGCTGTAATCTAGTCTTCTAGCCATGGTTGGGAGATTTCTTCAAGTGAGGCTGTTTCAGGAGCCATTATGGTATACAGGGAGAGGAAGAGGACCAAAGGAGGCAGGGCTATCGGAAGGGTCTGAGAAGGCTTCCAGCAGACAGAGGACTAAAGATGTCTCTGTGAAGATTATGCCATTAAGGGATGTAGGTATACCATTATCCCATTATGCTACAGGTGCAGGAAACTTGGTTGCAGAGGATGTTGACTTGTTCAATAACACATCTATAACTTTTAAAACCTAATTGTTGAAGATGTCATTCCATGGATGCACAAGAGGCTATGCGTTTGATTGCTAGAACTACAGGTATGTGAGAGGCGGTGGCAGGAGCTTATCTACAAATCATATCTCCTACCTGGGTAAAACCCCTCCAGACAGAGTAAAACATTGATTTGTTGAGTGTATAATTTAAGAAAAGACATGACTGGTGAGGGAGGCAGAATGAGACATGAGATGTAAGTGGAGAGAGTAAAAGGTTGTTTTAAGTCTTACCATCCAAAAAGAAAAAAAGAGAGATGCAGACTGGATTGTGCATATAGGGCGGTGGCGGGGGAAGAGTGAGCAGCTGAGAAGGTCAGCAGGAGACAACCGCATGGAGTTTGTTCAAGTTGCTTCTGTTGCAAATCTAGGGAATGGCTTCCTGGATAACAGATTAGTGAGAAGGAGACTTTTCTAAAGTAGGACTGCAGTGAAGAGCTTGGGAATTTTACACAAGCTTTTCCTGAGTGGATGTAGAATCTGAAATCAGTGAGAGCCACTGTACACGGAATCAAAGAGGACACTCCACAGTGAAATCCTTGATGCCAAGGCATTGGTGAAATTGCCACCCTGTGAGCCTAGGCCTGAGAGATGGCAAGTAAAGGCCCCTTCTGTCAGGCCTGAAAGCCCAGGGTTGATTCCAGTGACCCACATGGTGGGAGAGAACCTATTTTAACAAGTTATCTTCTGATCTCAAACGTGCTGTGGCAAGTGTGTACCTATATTACACACCCAGACACACCCAGACACACACACACACACACACACAGAGAGAGAGAGAGAGAGAGAGAGAGAGAGAGAGAGAGAGAGAGAGAGAGAGAGAGAGAGTAAAAGAAATAAACTATAACACAAAATTTTAACATTGCCAGTTCAACCCACACCTTATTTGTCTAGAGTCTCTGAAAACGTTGCTTTACATTCCAGCACATCATGGCAGAGCTCTTCCGGAGCAGACTAGAATGAGGAAGGAAGGGGGTGCAAACTGACATGTTTATTTATTTACTTACTGAGTTAAAAACATCTGTTAATAACTATTCCAACAATCTAACATAGGCTGGCCTTCGATTCATAGCTTCAGACAAAATGAGGACAAAAATTAATGTGAACTGAACCACACTCCCCCCAAGAGGACAGCACCGTGAACCCCAACTGCATCTTCCCAGGATAGATGAGAGAAACATGTAATCATCTCTGCCTGCTGTACCGTGTGGGGGCTAGAACTCAGCTGTTCCTTCTTTGTCAGGGGATCTCAGTTCTTTCTCTCCCTCTGTAGGTTGATGTTTCCATGGAAACATGCTCTTTAATGCTTCTGAAATTACTGTGCATTTATACCATTAACTCTCTGTTTACTAGGGCAGTTTACAGAGAGACATTCCAACCCCTCTCAAAGGTAATTATATTAAAATCTCTACATATTGAAAGCTTTACAAAGGTAATTGACACCTGTTGCCTGCCCTTCATCATCAAACATTATTCCTCAACCTTTCCAGTCTTGGCTCTTGCCTCTATTTTGCCAAAATATTTGGTAAAACCATTGGCAATCAAAACAAGGCCTGCAAAAGTAAAGTTAGTAGCCTTTGCTCCATCATCATGCTCCTGAGGTCCTTTATGCACTTGATGTTGTTGAGAATTTGCCTATGCACTTTTGCTTTGCATGTTTATTACTTGAAGTGTTATCTTGACTTTGGTTTTATATCTCAGGCTAGACCTCTCCTTTTGTGTTCATTTCTTAGTGAAACTTTTTGTTTTGAGGGTACCCAAGGCTCACTTTTGAACTTACACTCTCTCCCTCTAAGACTTGAGACATAGCCAATCAGTAATCATCTCCACACCACAGCTTTGGAATCTCTATTCCAGATCTCAGATATCTCCTAAAAAACTTCAGCTCAGTATTTCTGCTTGGATGATTACAATGATATCAAGTCAAGCTTAACAGGATCAGAGCCAAAGCAGGTTCCTCTGTCAACTGTGATGTAAGCAATGGAAGGCTCCAATCAAAAGAGTCCAGATTCTTGCTATAATTTGATATCTCTTTTTGTTCCAGTTTCTTCCTTACCACATGAATGGAAAAGAGGACAAACTGGCTGTTCTTAGGAGCTATATTCCTAGAACCAATAAATTCAGTTAAAAAATGCAACAATACTCCAGCATTGTATACAAAATGTGCTGATTGACATTTTCTTTCTTTTCAACATACAGCGGCAGAATTTTGTTTCCCTTAGGTAAATTAATCTGCAAGCTTTCTAACATATAAGTAAAATTGCTTGGAAGTCATATTTCAGCTCTGGCTGTGCAATAAAAAAAAGTCCAACAATGAATGCTATCATTTATTGAACACATGCCAAGCTCTGTTCTGGGTGTTTTATGTTATTTTAAATTATCACAGCAATGCCATAAAATAATAGCATATATTATATGTTATTATGTAATAGCTATGTTATAATGAAGCTTGGGGTTGTTGGCAGCAGGCGTTGAATCCATCTACTTCCCAATAATTCCAAAGCTCATGTTCCTTGCCCATAGCTTCACAATGAGCATAATGCATAATGGTCAAGAGAGAAGGACACAAAGAATCCAGAAACTTCTACCATGGTAGTTCTACCTAAGCCCAGACTTAAATGTTTTCACAGTCTAGGATTTAGGCATTCATGTTACCCCTTAGCCATCTCATCAGCTGGCTGTCCTCATGCTGGCACCATAATGAAGGTCTACAGGGAAGAAAACCGAACTCACAGGCTCTCCTGGGCCCCAAGAGTGAGTGGAGGCAGAGTGCTGGTCAGGAGAAAGAGAACTCTATTCTCTAGGGGCTGTCAATCTGTCACCTGTCATATGCACAAACCCCTCAGATATGAAGAAATGGAATTAATTTGCCTTATAAGAAATCAGAGGACAAAGCAGTGAGCTTGGCTGGACTTGGAGGAGAATTAATTTTCAGCTCGTGCTCTGGGAGGAAGTCAGTTAGAAAGTCTGTGGCTGCCTTCTTGGGGCACTTGTTAGAGACAACAATAGCTAGGCTATTTATCTGGCTCTGTGAAGATTGGAAAAAGTTTATCTTGGTTTGGCACAGAATGTTCAAGTTCTCATAGGACTTAAAAATATGATATTAAATTCTTCCTGGGAGCTATAATAAAATCTCGTTTATCCTCAATAGGGGAGGAAGACCCACACTTTGGAGCTGGGCAGTTAAACGTGTGGATGGCTTTGTGCGTCTTCTGAATTTTGATCACATTAAAGACATGTTCTGCGGAGTGTTGCTTCCTGTCTCACGCTCTCCTACAGCTGTTTTGCTTTTCTCCTTCAGCTACGATTGCACTTTCCTTTCCTTTCCCCCTCTGCTCTCTACCCCCCGCCCCTCCTCTCTGTCTCCAGAACCCACATAAATTTTGTAATTCTAGCCTGGGAATGCAGAGACAAAGGACCGTTGGAGCATGCTGGCTAGTAAAAGCAGCCATGCTGGTGTTCTCTGGGTTTGACTGGGAGAGAGGCCTCTTTCCCCTCTTTCTTTGACATTCAGCACAGGTTCATGCACCTTGTTAGCTGTGGACACCAACACTGCAATGTGACTGACTTCCATACCTACATCTCCCTTCTTCGTTTTTCCTACATCTTCATTTTTTCCCATCTCCGTATGTGCTCCCATGTGTGTGTATATGTATGAATGTCTGCAATGTGTGAATACACATGTGTGTAGGTATATGTACACATGTGTGCCCATGGATGTGGAGGCCTAAGGTTAATATCGAGAATCTATTTTAATCTTCTGCTTTATTCACTGAGGCAGGGGCTCTGAGTTAAGTCTAGAACATATTGACGTGCCTAATCTTGCTGGATGACTTGCTCTCAGATCCCTTGACTCTGTCTTTGCAGACTGGAATTACAGACTAGCCACCACACCTACCTGGCATTTATAACATGTACTCAGGCCACGGGGATCCAAATTCCAGTCCCTATGCTTGTGCCTCAGGTGCTCTAAGCTTGAGCTAGCTCGTCAGCCCTACAAATGCAGTCTTGACGTCACGTCATCCTCCAGCTTTATCCCTTTCATCATCACACTCAAGCCATGGTCACTTGCCTTTCCCCTGTTACGAGCTTACAGTGCCTGAAATGAAGTTGATGTACCACCTCCTCACATTATGTGACTACCTAATTTCTCTTTCTCAATGTATTTAATACGTATTAGGCACCTAGGAAGGGGTCTGACACATAGTAGGCATCTGATAAATACTAGCTTGTCTGATTCCTTTAGTCTTGAGCTTTCCCAGGTGTCTCTATCATCATCATTTTCTCATTTCCCTTTGTGGCAGGATCTTACAGCATAGCTCCTATTGGAGTAGAGTTTGTGACACTCCAACTTTAGTTCCAAATGCCGGCCTGAGAAGCATGTACCCGACACTGCCCAGCCTCACAAAATGTATTGCATATGTCCCTTCCTTTCTGCTTTCATGCTATTGAGTCTTATCATCTCATATGCATATCTCTATAACAGCATGTATCTGGGGCCCCTGACTTACATCATCACTCTTACTGTAGACCTTAATGCTTTGTAAGATGCTGCCCCCAAATCTCCAATGGCTTCTTACTAGCTAGAGTCAAAGCTGACCATTCCTCAGGGCCCTCCATATCTTGACCACATCTGCACATCTGGAATTAGCTTTTGTTCTCTATTCAAACCTTTGCTAAGAAGCTTCTTTGCTGTCTCCAAATACTGCATTTGCCTGCATTTCTACTGTCTGCTGTCAGATGACTGCTGTTTGAAACCATCCTGCTTAAGGGTCCAGATGAGACCTTGCACACCCTCTCCTGCTTTCTTGACCCTGAATTCTCCTTGTCCTTGTCCCTTCCTCTGTCCTCCAGCCTCTACTTAACATTTAAATATTTCATATACTGTTCCTACAACCCATTTTATTCCTATTAGCTACTTAACTGTTCATGTCTTATAGTCTATGATAGACAGTGCACTGTTTCAACAATCAACTCCTGTCTATTATCCTCTTGCAGAATCTAAATTAGGTCCTTGCTGGTGCTTAGTGTTCAATAAACACCTATTGATCTGTTAGAACTTCTATATGACTAGCCTGGAAAATATCTCTCATCACTTTGTGACTTCTCCATACACACACACACACACACACACACACACACACACACACACACAGAGAGAGAGAGAGAGAGAGAGAGAGAGAGAGAGAGAGAGATGGGGGAAAGAGAGAGGTGGTTAAGAGAGAGGGTTTCTTTGGGGGGAAAATGACTCAATGGTTGAGTTTTAGGAAAGAATGAAGTATCAAAATCTGTTTTCTAAAAACAATGAGACAAAACGTAGGATTAACTTCATTCTTGCACAGGTCCCTTTAAATGTCTTCTTTTTCTGTATTCCTCATTAAATTGCCCCTAAAAACAGCTCTGCTTGTGATTTGAGAATCACGTAATCCACTTTAACTCACATATGCTCTTGGGCCTTCAGTGAGATCTGATATAGACATAAACATGATTGATCACCAATGAGAAGGTGACAGTGACCCCTGATTATTATTGAGACATTTTGTTCCACAAGAAAGAAAAAAAAAATTGGGTTTCATTTTGTGTCTCATTTAAGGTAACTGATTAGTGGGTTTCTTTTAAGTTTAGAAAAATCAAGATATCTAAAGCATATGTAAAAGTTAATATTAGAATGCTTTTACTAATGTAAATACTTTCATCATTGTAGAAAAGTTTCTATACAACTCATTTTGCTTATAATATATTAGTAAGATGGCATTTTAAAAAGGAAACAGGAGAAAAGGGATGTTTATGTATTTATTTTCTAAATCTAACTATTGCAAAAATAAAAATATTTTTAGTATATATAGAAGAAAACATTCAATGCCCACCTGGTTAGTTACACATATTTGCAAAATCCTTCCCTTAGCCCTTCTCCCTGTCCACCAGCAACATAAATCACAGGAGGCGGAAGTAAATAGTTAATATTCACACTATGATCTTCTTCATATTTGGACCAACTCTTGATAGCCCAGCATATCAGAATCTACAGAGATGCCTATGCGTCAATGCAAATAATGGACCAAAAAAAAATCTATAGATAGTTAGTTCATGGACAGGAAATTAGGAGCTGAGGGCAGTTCAGTGTTCTTTCCAGAGGGCATCAGGACATGAGGGCATCCAGGTGGAAATCAGAAAGGTACTGGTACTAAGTCTCTTTCTCAGCCTCAGTAAAGAGTTAATCCCTTGGGAAGCAAGCTGAAGTTAATGTGATTAACATTTGCTCCAGTCTCTTCAAACTCTCCAGCATTCAGCATAAATAGGGGAAATTTAACATTTGGAACAACTTTTTCCCTTTCTCTGGTCACTACCAGGCTGTCCTGATTATAAGAAGTTAAAAATGCAGTCAATATGACTATGGGGAAAACGTAGCAAAATAGCTCGAAGAAGTGTAGTGTTTGATGTCTTCAATTAGTTAGAAAAAAGTTCGGGGCGGATGTCTGGGAGGTAGAAATGCAGGGGGACAAGCACACACTGGAGAGAAATGAAGGGATGGAGAGAAGATGAAACAGCAGGCAGCATACTGGGTAGCATTTCCATGGCAACCACATTGCACATACAGAGAACTGCCAAAATAAGTCAAGAGCCAAATAAGTAGATGCTGTAGAAAGAGGAGATAAGGGCCTGCCATGGGAAGGAACCACCTGGAGGAGATGAATTATCTTGAACATTGCATGCTTCTCATTTCTTTTTCTAACCACACCCAAGGCTCCACTTGGGGTCTGAATGCCTCTAAAGCATCACTGTTGACAAATCTAAATCTCACCCAAGAAGGCAGCAATGAGACTTAAGGAGTCCTAGCTGGAGCCAAAAGAAAACTATGAGTGTGGCCCTCAATGTCCTTGCAGGTATTCATTTGTTTTCTTTTCCCCCCCTTTTTTTCTTTATTTATCTTTAGAAAGTAAAGTCCTTTTTTCCCCTATGTATCCCCTTGCTCTCCCTCCATTCCCCCTCCCAGTCTCTCCACCTACCTACAGCCTCCCTCCTCCCCATCCTTCCTCCCCTCCCCTAAAAGGGCAAGAAGTCCCAAGGTTGATCAGCTCAGCATTCTCTCCAGGGAAGTCCGATTTCTTCATCTTAATGTCATGACTGGGTGAGGTGTTCCTCTGGGGAGAATGGGCTCTGAAGTGCCAGTCCACACATAGAAACACAGTCTGATCTTTCCCCTCATTTGCTTTCTTAACTCTTTATTTTAATCCAGTAATTTACACAAAAACTATAGTTGTTTTTATTTTCCAGGTCCCATAAGGAAGTAGAGGCACACTGATGAGGATGTTACTGAATGTGCAAAGTTAGATCCTGTCAAGACAGACATCAAGTTCCTATCTTGGTTTATGATCTTGGTAAAATCTATGCCTGTAATATACAGGGAATCCCACTTGAAAGGGTACTCAGGTTGTCCCTGGAGATGGATTGTTGGAGATACAGGTCCTGTGCCATTTTAGATTACCCAGTTTACAGGTAAGCTGAAGAATGGAGTGTACTATAATTCAGTTTCTCCTCACACTCAGCTAAGACCAGTTATGATCTCTAGAGCATTTATAACTCCTCCTAAATTGCAGCCTGACAACATGGCACAACAGAGCATTCCTGAATATACATGTTGGTGTGTCATTGCCCCTTTAGGCTTGTGTAAAGAAATTGATCTGGGTCCCTAATGCATACCCAGTGAACCTGGTGAGCATGCAGATCACTGGGCCCTACTCCATCCATATTCCACATACAGAGCTCAAGGATATCATTTGAAAAGCTCTCCTGATAGTTCTGTGGTATAGATGGGTTTACATACCATCAGAAGGGACACACATGTCTCCTCTCCTGCTCCAGTGACCCTGATACTTGTGGATCTTTTCCTAGATGAGAAAAGACCTTCCTCCAGCTCCGAAATGTCAGAGTTGTCAAACCTGCCAGAGAATTGTGCCTGGGAGGCTCATAATTCAGTATTAAAAACACAAATCTGAAAGCAGCTCTTGTCATTACTGACTCACATCTAGGAGTGCCTGGCCTTGGTGTTTCTGGCCAGGAAAGGTTGAGAGAGGGGAAGAGATGAACTGAGAACAAGAGCAAAAAGCTAAAAAGAAAGTGAGAGGATTCAGTTCTTAATGTTTTGAACCAGAAATAAGGACGCCCAAAGCTGCCTATTCATGTACACTCAGGGGCTCTCCTGCTAAAACCTTGTCATGGAAACCACAGGCAATCATAAAAATCTTTGACGCCATTCAATTTATACCTTGGCTCTCTTGTCTATCACTAAAGTGAAATCTACTTGGTAAGGCATATGACATCAGTCAAATATAACCAGAAAAGTACAAAGTTATGTCTCCCAAGCATCCACTGCTCCAGGAAGCTTGCATGTGATTCCATGTCACAGATGAAGAAACAGGAAACAGCCTTGGTCATGGTGATTAGTATTGTCAAAGTAAAGGATAGGCCAGAATTTACATGGGGTATATCTAATCCCTAACATATATTTCTGAACCCCACCACAGCAGCTCTTTTCTATAGTCTAGAGTGCAATTTGAAATGTCTATATCAAAGATAACATTGCTGACTACATGTCTATGTCTCCTCTCTTTCAAGCATTTTCCACAGCTGAAGGAGCTGATACAAGTATTCCCATGTGTGGGGTAAAGGATTACAGCTTTCTTCTGGTCTCTCTTAATCTTTCCTTTTATTCTTCCTCATCCATAAGATGTGAAGCAATATGCACACAACCTTTAGACATATATTGTTTGATGTCTGGTTACATAAGCCTTTATTAGAAGACATGAAATATATCCTCGTTGCTAGAGCATGTACTTACTATAAATGAAGGGTCCTCTGGGTTTAATACTTAGAATAAAACAAAACAAACACATTTCAGAGGCAAGGGCAGTATTACTAAAAGTTAAGAAAACTGAGTAGCAAAGATAAGGTAGCAAAGGTAGTTAAGGTAGCAAAGCTTCTTTGACTGCCTGTGATTTTTAATGGTCAGGTTCTAATGCAGAGATAAACCTCTGGTGACAGACAGGTAGGTGAAGAGTGTCCTTATTTCTCACTCACTGACTTGGTGACAGTGACAAGGAATGAAGAACTTGTTTCATGGAAAGCAACACAGAATCCCTAAGGTTTCTGCATTGTCCCACTACATTCAGCAAGAAGTCAAACATAAAAGAGCCTGTTAGCAAGGAATCAAAGAAACCCTACTGTTGGGGCGGACCCCCGCAGTGCCTGAAGAACCGGTCCTGACAGACAGGACAGAACACTGCAGGGCAGCTGCCTTACCTTCACTCAGCTAATCCAGGCCTTCTGTCCTGCCCCTTCTCCATACTACCCTGACATCATCTTTCAGGCGTGCAGCACCAACACATACAACAGTTTGGATACTAACGTCCCACAAGTCCAATGGCATAAATGCTAAAACTTGACAAGTACAATATCTTAAAATGTGCAACAGAGAAGCTGGTCTTGTTGCCTCATACCCCTAATCCTAGCACTTGGGAGGCTGAGGCAGAAGGATTACCATGAGTTTGGGAGCAACAGAATGAGATGTTGTATCAAAACAATAACAACAAAACTTATTCAAATAGTTTAATAAGGGGAGGGGATAGTGTTGGCAAGAAGGGTGTGTGTGTGCTATTTTAGCTGGATCCCAGATTATGAAGAGTTTCTGGCAAGGGAAAAGGCATGAATAGTCCAGGCTATATTGGGTACAAGGGAGATTCTGTGGTAAGGATGAAGCTGTAGTTGCTGAATAGGGTAGAGGAGGGAATTAAAGAAAGCCAAGGCAGTGAGTTAAGGCTACAAAGACAGTGAGCATCTTGCAAAGGTCTTGAATAAGCTATCATGACCCTATGTAAGGAAGAATCTAAGAAAAGTTAAAACTGGAACGATAAGTGATTCAATTAATTTTCTAATTTTTTTTTATTGTTAAGAAAATAGTGCTTGGAATAAAGCACTCTGAGTGAAGGAGCTCACAGTCCAGATAACAAAAACTGATGGGAGTCTGAGCCACAATAGTGGAGGTGGTAGAGGGCAATCTCTGAGTCCATTGTAAACCGAGCAGAGCATTTGGAGTGTGAAGTGGACTGGATTTTAAAATGTCTGCAGTGCTCCACACCATGATGACGAAGACAGAATACAGTCCTGAGCTGTGCAGGTCATGCTGAGGGTAGAACACCTTGACTCTATGTTCTTTCATATTTTAACTACATCTGCCTTGGGGCTTCATGATCATGGTAGGCTGACTGGTCCTTCAAGTAATGGGAAGAGGAAGAAGTAATGCTGGAGAATGGAGAACGGAAGGGAGCCTGGCTTGCAAATAACTCCCAGAAGGAATCCAGCATAACTGTCATGCATGTTGGGCAGTCCTGCTGGTAAAACGTGAGAATGGATCCTGAGAACCAGCTCCCAAAAGTCACACTGGTAACTTTGACCTTAGGTTTGAGGACTCGCATATCTTTACAGCTGGGGACTCTCTCAGCTGTCTCTGCTGCTCTCATGGACCTCTCAGAATCACAGCCATCACCTTTGCCCAGTGAAGAAGGTCATAAAATGATTATCTTGGGAATTTTTGCCCAAGTCTGCACCTTGGCTTCCTCTCAAGTTTTGTGATAGTGCTGTCCATAGGATTTGAAAACTTCCAATTTACCTTCACCACACTCACATCCTCATTGAACATGTCTATTCTAATGTGTGCCAGACAGACCTATGCTGAATGCCAAAAGGTTTGCACACCAATTTGATACTTCAGTGAACTCATATGGACTTGGGCTTCCTCTCATTACATTACCATATTACAGGAGCAGGTGAAGTCATGCCTCACTGCAAGATCCCCGCTTTTGCAGTCCATTGCTACCCTGTTTTCCACAAAGTCAACTCTTCATTATCAGCACTGATGAGGACAGGTAGGCCATTCAAACCCTAATCATCAGGTCCCACCCCACCTGATTATATGCAAAAAGTTCAGGTTTCTCCTCAGCCAGTCCTTTGCAGATCGCCTCATGTGAAGCAAATGCTTTGGCTGTTCTTGGTCTTCTTTCTCCCTCGATGGTGAAAGTCCTAACAAGCAGCAAAATGACCCAAACCCAGCAGGAAGTGGAAGAGTGCAAAGCAAAAGACCCAGAAACTTCACAAAGTGGATAATGAGTCCTCGAGTTATGAGATGTTGGAAAATCAGGCTCTCATTGATGTGCCTTATTTCTCCACCTAAATGCAATAAAGACAAATCAGCAAGCAAGGTTGCTCCAAGATTCAAATTCTGAGTTACCATGAATTACACAGCTCAGGAGACAGGCAAAGAATGGGAAAAGCCTCAATGTTCACTTTGGAAATCTGCAAGCATAACCTTAAAATCCATCCAATTCAGGAAGGAGCTTGTCTCTAAATGCAATGGAAAAAAATAGCACATTCTATTGAGTCTATCGGTGAGCCTGACACACTCACAGATGGTGCAATTAGCATCTAGCTGAGCCATAGTCTACCCCCATTTCCCTCTAGTCTCCTAGTAACTTAGGACAGCTGATTTCATGTCTCCTTCTGTTTCTACCTTTGTTCTCCCTCCTGTTGGTGCTAAAGTTGCCAGAGAGGGAATCATCTCATGTAACTATGACATTCCTAAAGTGAGAAACAGGCTAGAGATGCTGGAAGGAGTGCCCCACCTCTGAAATCTTCACCGATGGGTTTTCTAAGTCTGTAATTAAGGACAGTGTACCTAGCAATGCAATACTGCCTTTTAAAGAGCTCTGTGGTAACTATTGCCAATGTTAACAGTATTAAATCTATGCAGGGGCAAAATACAATGTCTGGGTAACTATTTTTGCACTTGAATCGCATTTTAAAAATTCCATTTTTTAAAAGTCTCATGTACAAAAGAAAAGGACAGTTATGTGTCACCAGCTCTATGTTTTCAGCAGGTAGATAGAGAATAGTGATCTTAAGAAATATGTCTCTGATAGATGATATTTTTGGCTTTAGAAACTTGGCTCCCCTATTCAATGTAATGCAGAAGTATCCAAGAATCAGTGAAGCAGTAGATGACATCTGCTTTTGTATCTCCCATGTAGGATGATAAATAGACCATTCTCATTCTCCTCCATTAAGTAGGTAGCATTTCTAAAGAAGCTGGGACATTATTCAGATGTGACAGGGTTGCACAAATAGCACCCTGCCAGCCCCTGTGTTCAGCTAGAGGTCACCTCCCACATCACTGTTGGGCTTTGTGCCATGGTTTATAAGCCAATGAGCATGTAACACATGTTGCTGCAGGAAGTAAACACCGGCCATTCTCTATTGATGGGACACCACATGCAGAAATTGTTTCACATTTAGGGATGTCTCCAAACCCCTGCAAATTCTCAGTTTGTGGAAACCATGAACCACTCCAAAGAAGAGCTCCCATAGAAAAGCAAGATAGTAAGAATGTCTCTTAAAATTTCTTTTTGTGGAATAGGCAAATATTAGCCAAAAGTATTGTTTTTGAGAGAATAATTTCAGCTTTCTGTATGGTGAAATGAATCCCCCCCATGTCTATATAAACAAAATATATTTAAACACATTTTCAAAACCTGGAAGAAAATATCCCAAAGTATAAGAACATTATCTCTGGGCAATAAAAATTTTTATATTCTTACAATTATGCCAATCAAAAAATTGACATAGTGTATAACATACATATATCAGTTTTATATCTTAAAGATATTTTAAGAACCAATTATTTATCTTAATAATTTGTGCAGAACATCACTAGCAAATAAAATTATTATTGTAATATATAGAAACTTGGGAAAAGGCTCATTCCTCAAAACATTGTCCTGTGAGACACTGGGACTCCGCCAGCACAGACAACCGCCAGATGCTGGCTCTTGAACCTCCAAAACTAATAAAACTGTCATCTTTATACAGTTATCCAGCCTGGAGTATTTTGTTATCATAATGCAAAATAACTGATACAGACAGTGTATATAAGTTATGACAACATAAAGTAAATTCTCATTGCTGTCATAGCAAAATTTAAGAGCTGGAAAGTAAAAATAAAAACATGACAAATTGGATGCCTAATGGTAGCAAGCATATCAAAGTAGTAACAATGGTCAGATTCTGTGAGAAGATGAAAAGCCAGTGTTTGCTGATGGATGTGTGTTTTCTTTTGTTTAAAATGTATTATTGTTGTTGTCTGATCACATGCAAATATTTAAAAAAAGGTCTCCCTGTGTAGTCCAGCCTAAAATTGAGCTTTCGACCTTTCTTCCTTTTCCTTCTGAGTACAAGGCTGACAGGCATGTACCACGGTGCCAAAGTTGGTTTTTAGCTTTTAAAATGGAATCAGTACTTTTTTAGTCTGTTGATTGATTAAGCGTGCCTCTAGCAATGGTGATAAATTGTCTCTGTGAAGTAACTAGACAATGGATTTGCATCTAACCATGTGAAGCCAAGACTGATAGATAGAAATGAGCTTAGCACTTGTGGTGCAGTGGTATGTGCCTGTCACTCCAGCACTTGGGACGTGGAGGCAGGAGGATCTGGAACTCTAGGTCAGCTTTGGCTATTACAGCACATTCAAGGCTAGACTGGGCTACTTGAGACACTGTCTTGGTGAAGAGGAGAGGAACAAAGAGAAGGTGAGGGATGAGGGATACATATGAATGATCTCATGCCTGCTTGGTAATAGCAGTAATAGTTATTACACAGGTGTTAGAGACATTTACCTCTCTCAGCTACCATATCCTCCAAACCCCACAGTGCAGAATTATGTTATGGACAAAGTAACACATGGACAATACCTGAATAAGAAATGAATGGAAAATTCTACTAAAGTCATCAGAGAAGGACTAACAGAAGCAAGGTGGGTCTGAAACCATAAGCCACCTGCAGGGACTCACAAGAATAAACACATGCAAGGTGTTTAAATGGGATAGACTGTGATAGCAAAGGAAACATATATCCTTCAAGCCTACAGAAGAAAGATCAGTATAATAAAAAGTGGCTCTTCCAGAAACAGAAGGGAGGAGAAAATCATGCCATCAGATGGGAAGAGAAGCTTCTTTTGGGATCTAAATCAGTATTTGATAGTGGATACGACTGTGGAATTAGGACTCTGAAAACATGGATGACATCAGATTCCTAGAACAGGAAGTCTGCTTATTTTTAATGTTTTTACTCTTCAGAGAATCTTTTATTTGAATGAGGCACACCCCCTTTTGAATGGCAGAGGAGTTAAAGGAATGTTGCACTAAGCATGTTATGGTTCAGGGAAAGAGAATAGAATGCTGGCATTTTTTTTTAACCTGTATCACATGCATAGCAAGTACACCAGGTTTCCTTGGATTGTATGCTTATTTGCCAGATTTTGAGGGGAAAACTGATGGATTTTCTTTAATTTTTTGAGATAGATCTCACTATGTAGCACCAGCTGAGCCTGGAACTCTTTATGTAAGAAAGGCTGGCCTCAAACTCACAGAGATTGGCCTGCCTCTTCCTCATGAGTGCTGGGATTAAAGGTGTGTGCCACCATGCCCAGTGACTGATAGAAATTTTGAGGAAGCCAAATGCCATCCTTTTCTCTCTGGTCCCTGTAATCTGCCTATGGAGTTGTTATACAAGAATGAGTATATAATGGACAATCAACTTGAGTTGATGGCTAAATCTTTACAATAGATTTTTTTCTCAGTGAACCTTCAGAGTTCATTAAAAATTACAAATTATCCACCATGTACTGCTATCAAGAGCTCTTCCATTGCTACCCCCAACCTCCACCCTGACACTCAGATTACAATGAGAGATTCCACATAATGGTAGAGGCTAGCCAACTTCAAGAAGCCCAGCTCTATACAGCTGGGCATGGTGAGCTGCAGCTTGCTTTAGGCTCAGCACCATCATCTAGGCCTGAACTCTTCCCCTCCAAGCATACAGTCTCAGTTCATGGTCTTTGGATGACGACAGACAAAGGCAAAACAGAGTACAGGCTCAGAGGAAGGAAGGAAGAACCCTTAAAGGCTCCCTGGAAAATTCTTGTGCAACTCCTTTTCTGGATAAGTTGAAACTTTTCTATAGAAATTAATGCTGGCTGATTCAAAGTCCAAGAACACTATTTTTTTAAGTTAAATAATCTCAGCAATCATATTACCTTAGCAATTTGCAAACTAATAATCACATTAATTAAAATTTGTGTAATGAGTGTTTTATAATTCATGGATCTCTTTCACATACTTAAGGGTTTTTTCCATTATCATTCTTGGGAAATATTTCCCATAAGCCCTTCATCTGATCCCTCCCCAGCCATTGCTGAGTATTATAATTACTAAAATGTCTGTAATTTTACTAGTTCTATGTTTAAGGATCTTCCTTTACAAGGGATCTCAAGGTGTTGCTTTTATTTGATAATGTGATGTATGGCCCAGATCCAAGGAGCACTTAGTAACAGAACCAAAAAGCCAGAGCAGACTCATGGCATCTGTTTGTTCAGAGTTCTATGGGTTTCCTGGCTGGCCCTTGTGCTCCTCATTTTGGTAAATCAGGAAATGTCACTGTATCTATGAAAGACAAAAAGATCCAGGCTTGAAACTATCTCAAGTGCCTATGACCTAATCCAAGAAGCACAGCTGTTCCATGAACATTATGATTTGAACACAAGAGCAGATCCCATTATTCTGCGCTCCTGGAGGTCCACATACAATTAATACAAATCTATCCATTGCTGGGAGACAGCTCCATTATAATCAGGGATTGAGCCTCACTTTCAAAGGTCCCATGAAGAGGGGCCCCTCATGAATGAAAGGGCAACTTCCCAGGGAGTTCTTGAGTACTGGACAGCACAGTCAGCATTAGGATTTAAAGTGTTGCATTTGGATCCCTGGCTCTTCCTATTGAGTCTCTCTCCTTCTCCTTCATTTGAAGTGTTCATGTTGTTTATGGCTGCCCCAAACCCCTGGGTTTGTAGCTCTCCCAGACACTGTCTACATCATCTGTTCTCTTTCTACCATCCACATATCTATGCTTTCATCAAAAGCCTATTCCTTGGTGTTAGGCTTCCAGCGTACCTAGGAGAAAAGAGATCTACACAACCCTCACTTCCAGCCCATGCACCATAACACAAAGGCCATCACAAGCTTTCCATTCCATTAATTTCCCATATTTGGCAACAAGGTGCTTTGAAAGATCAATACCTTTTTCCTAATGTGTTGAAAGATGCCCAAGGAGCTAAAATATTCTGAGGATTGCTGACAAAGGTAATATGTGCTTATTACCTGAAATAAATTTCTAATTGGACAGAAACCTTAGGAAAAAATTTTTTTCCATTAGTGGACTTTTTCAAAAGCAATTTTTATGCCTATAAGAAGGAAGAAGCAAAATGGAAAAATCTAGGTGTCATGAAGGCAGAATAGGGAGGGTATTATTTTGGGGGTTGAGTGGAGAGAGCAAGAAGAGTAAGAACAAAGAATAAAGAGTATCTCGGTTAGTTTTTATTGTCAACCTGACACAGCCTAGAATCACCTGAATAGAGAAAACCTCAACCAAAAAATACTGGCTAGATCAGATTGGCCTGCGGTCACATCTGTGGGACACTGCCTTGATTGCTCACTGATCCAGGAAGGCCAAGCTCACTGTGGGCGGAGCCATCCCTAGGCAGTTGGGCCTGAGCTGGATATGAAAGCTAGCTGAGTATTCTCCAGTGAGGGAGACAGCAAGCAGGTTCCTCTGTGGTTTCTGCGTCAGTTCCTATTTGAGTTCCTTGTCTTAACTGCTTTCAGTGATGGATTGTGACCTAAAAACATAAGGTAAAATAATCCCTTTTCTCAGAGTGTTTTATCACAGAAACAGAGGGAAACTAAGACATTATATATAATATGTCATATATATTATGTATAATTCCATATGCAATGTCACAATGAAGTCATCTTATGTTCATCAAAAAGTACTAAAAGTGAAATACATTTTTAAAAAGAAATGGGCTTAGCAACTGCTCTGTAATGGGGAGAGAACAGCACATCTTCCCGAGTGCCCCCTTGTCCTGTCTGTATTGTCTGTAAAGCACTGTTGTCCTTTCCCTAATTTCTATGTATTAACTACATGCTACATATTTATCAATCATAGCCTACAAATCAGCAATGTAATTAAGAAGAGGAATTCTTAACAACCTTCTTAGATACTACCCAGGTATAAATATATGTGAAATAAAATGTATATTACATCATATACAATTGCTCTAGCTTAGCTTCTCTTAATACTTCAGTCTGGCCTCACACACATACATGGAGTATGATACTAAAAATCCTAATTTTACTGAATGGTTAACTACAAATTTAATCCCTTCTTCACAGAAATTTCATATCTTTCAGTTTGTAACATCTGGATAATCACTCTCATATCTTGGTATGTTTGATCTTTTCTTTAAAAATAAGGTTGATGAGAGGATTCTTTTATCTTTAAAGTATTTCTTCCTACTGCCTTCTTCTATCCAGGGAACCTACATAACGGTAGAATGTGACCTTACATAATCTCTCTCTTTAACAAGTCAAGCCCAGAGTCATACAAAAAGCCCTCCAGTGCGCATAATCTGCAGTCATTTGTCCTTGACATTGAAGGAGAGGAAGAGACTGGGATAAGGCAAGAGATAAACCAAGATGGGGTGATGCAGAAGAGGAGTGAGAGGTGAAACCCAAACGGAGATAGAAAGTCAAAGAGGAGTTCCTGAGGGTGGTGACTCTAACTGTGGTTTAAGACGGTGTCATGGAAGCCATCAGTGAAGAAAAGTGATGCTGAGCCTGGGAGCTGACATTCATGTTGATGCATCAAGGTTCCAATGCACTGGAGGATGTGAACAAGAGAGGAAGGCACACTGTACCCACGCAAAACCAAGGCAAAGATGAAAAGAGACTTAGAGAGGGGGGAGGGGTAAGGAGGGAGGAAGGGAAGGAAAGAGGGAAGGAGAGGGAGAGACAGAGAGAATGGGAGGAGAGAGGAAGGAAGAAGAGAAGAGAAGGTTACAGCTGGCGGAAAGAAGGCTTTGACACCTATAAATAAGCAAGTTACTCCAATGCCACTCCTACACCTGCAGCTTGCTAACATTTCCCAATGACTCAAACCACATTGTGATATCATCAGCACATTTCTCTTACTGTGCATTCATCTGTTGCCAGAAACACCCTGAAATAATTCCAGTAGCCTTATGTCCTTTTCCATTACCATGGCATCTTCTCTGAGCCATCCTAGCATTCAAGTGGTACCCATATAGCCATCCAAACTAGGGACCCAATCTCTAGATCCTATTTATTCCCATGGCTTTGCCTCCTACAAATGAAGTATGTGTTTTATGGTGCTGTTTTGAAGGTTAAATGAGTTCTGCAATATACAGCGACTATTAAATCTTTGGGATGAAATCCTGTGTAAGTTCAAAGGTTTCAACCATCTTTACAATAACTTTCCCACTTTTAAATAAAATTATCCATCTGATAATGTTCATTTCCCCATTACTTACCTAGACTGAGAGTCTGAGAAATCAGTTTTGTTTTTTTTCTAACTGAACTATCCATATCAGGTTGAATTGAGAACTGTCCCCATAACTGGTGCTTTCGTGTGCTCCTTCCCTGAACCTCTGGCTCTACCCTAATCTTTTCATTCAATGATCTTAACCCTTTTGTTCTTTCTCTCACAATAATAGGTACTGTACACTTACTGTCCATCCACGGAACCTAGCATGAGCTTTACACACAGGAGGCATTGAAGAATTTTGAATTCTATTCTCATTTCTCTCTGAGCCAATCTTACTGTTGCCTTAACTTTTCCAGAGGGTGCAAGTCCATTTCACAGGGAAACAAATGCCACTTGACTTTATTGTCATTTGCAGTGAACATCATCATATCTGTTGTTTCAGAGTCTTTAAGCAAGATTTTCTAAAATCCACTGGAGGAAGAAATTCCAAACACGATCGGACAAAAAAAGGAGCAGACCATATAAGGAATATTCTTTAACTTCACATTTAAAAGTAATTTTAAGACAAGATGCTCCAAACTTTGCTCATAAGAATTTCTTTAATAAAATCAAGTCTAGAACATTAAATAAGTACAGTATCATCAATGGATCCTCCCAATAATGTGGCCCAGAAACCAGGCATTTTTATTGTCACCCCAAATGCTCTGGGGACATTAAAAGTCACTGATAAAATGTCTCCAAAACAGTACTCCCCATAAGCCTAAATTTCTACTCACTGAACAACTACTTTGAAATAATGTAGACAGTTGTAAGAATTCAGAGGACCTTTCAGAAGACAGCCAGAGACAAGAAAATTAACTCTTCAGTGAGAAACTGAGGTTGTTTCTATGAAATAGAAGAAGCAGAAAGGCTATGACGTTTTTGTCTCCAAGCTCATGAAAGATTGTTACTAATGATCTAATCACCATGGCCTCAGTATAAAACACATGAGGAAATAAATGTCATCAAGCAAGATCTCAGTTAGACAAGGAGGCCCCTGCTCAGCTGATTAAATGCTGGAATAAAAGACATAAAGAATGCTGTGATTCTCTACTTCTGAAGTGTTTCAAGGAGGCAATGAATTTAGCAGAGGACACATCTGTATATGAGTAGGATGAATTCTAGAGTCACTATCAAGTGTTGATTTGAGACTGTCCTATGGTGTTCCCTGGTGTCCCATTGGTCAGGAACGTAAATTAGGACTGGAAAAGGCAGAGGTTCAATAAGCCTGAGGAAAAGTGGGGATTAGTGGCAGAGCTAATTCCTAAATAGACATTGGAAGTGTCATCCACCAACATGATCATATTCTAGCTCTGTTGAGATCAAAGGAAAAATGCATCAACTCCTACTTTCCCAGTGGGAGACTAAATGCTTGGAAATGAAATCGTTTCTTCCAGTTACTTAAGCAGAACTCAATCAGCAGAGAGAATCAAAAGGGTCACAGCAGACTTACAATGTAATCATAGTTTCTAGTATACCAACATGCCTCCCACAGAAAGCTTATACTGCTTTGTTATGCAGTGAGCAGTGTGCCCTGAAGAAGTCTTCTTACACAAGCCTGAACTTGGAATTCCCAACCTTCTCATGTTGGGCCATCAAAGCTGCAACCACTTTTAAAGCTTCAGCTCAGATGCTGGGCATGGAACCTTAGGTCCCACATCTAAATCTACGTGAGATCATGTATAGTAGAGCATGGCATCTATATTCCAAGCGCTTGTGAGGGAGGGACAGGAGAACTGGGAATTCAAAGCCATCATTGGCTACAACACTGCATATAGCTGCACACTGAATTCAAGGCTAGCCTAGGCTACGTGAGACCCTATAACAACAACAACAAAGATCTGAAGAGAGATGGTTCAGCCATTAAAAATACTTGCAGCTCTTGCAGAGTATCTGGGTCTAGTTCTTCACACCTTCATGGTGGCTCACAACCATCTGTAACTCCAGTTCTGGGGAATCTGATGTCTTTTTCTGACTCTTCTGGTATTGGACACACGTAGTACACAGACAAACATGTAGACCAACCCTCATACAAATAAAAATAAAATAAATTGCTTTAAGAAAAAGAAACAGAAACAAATAAACAAATAAATCTCCTGGCTCAGACTCCTTTCCTTTTCTTTCTCTTCTCATCCTGAGGAGTTAACCCAGAATGTATATGCTAGTCAAGTGCTCTACCACTAAGTGAGCCCAGTCAGCAGCCTCTTGAGTTGGAATGCCATAGCTATGTAATCCTTCTTTGCATTAGTTTCATATCTCTATAAAGATCTGCAATATTGGCCACAGTGAAACAGCCTTTGGCCCGCCTTGTCTAAGGCTTATCATAGGCTAAGCAGCTCCCAAGGCTCTTGTTTCCTTGGCTGCAGGCTCTTCATCCTTCTCTTCCCACCCAGAAGCTGCCCATACACTGAACTGCCCTTACCTCCTTCCCTGAGACTAGCCATCAGTTCTAACCAGCATTCCCAAACCTCATTTTGCTGTCCAGGAGGGTCAGCACATAAACCTTCATGTCTGGGGTCTTCCTCTGTGGGTGTGTAGGAAATGGATTTTAAAGGCACACATTTATAATGAGACAAACATATTTTCAGGTCATTGGTTTGACTCCTTAATCTTAACCCCCTTCTGCCACGGCAAATGAAATCTTGTTTGGCTTTTCTTCCTGAAGTAAAAACCTAACAAATGTCAAAACAGAACCTGTCACCTATCATGCCCTTTTTATGCTATCAAGGTTCATTCAAAGATGGAGAGCTAGTCTATCCTAGAATTGGGTGGTATCAGAGATTTCACAGGGATAGCAGTCAAATCAGTGTGTGTCCTCATATTCTCCAAAGCAGATAATATAAAAGATAGCCTGTGACTTTTCAGGGGAGACTTCTGGTCTCCTCCCATAATTAATTGCTACTTATCCCTGAATTCAGCGGCTCAGTGCCAAAGACTTAAAAAATATAGATGACGACATCAGTGATGTCTAGTTTTTTTTTATTTGTAGAATTTCTCTGTATGTTAATGATATTTTTGTAGTCTTTAGGATTTTATGATTCTATAAATATGCTGTATGAAGGAACAATTCAATCAAGTCAACCAAGGCTTACTAAAAAAGGGGAGGGGGTATTTTACCAGGTATTTTGAATTAATGCACGAATCATAAAATAACATTTTTATATAACACCTAGTCAGTGCAGGACATAGGTTAGGTCAAGAATATTGGACAGTGGGCTTGGTGTATGATAAATCTAAGGGGTAAGTAAAGCCTAATTTAGATGTTTATAACTGTTACTGGAATATTTCTATTCTGTGCCTGAAATCAAAGAACAAAGGGCTAGTCTTTACCTAAGAAATGACATGTTCCAAATGTGTAAATGATAGTCAAGAAGCTTCCTGGACAAGAGTGCGTGAGGCACACGGAGTTCTTTGGTCCTCAGGACCAAGGCTGAAATTCCCAGCAAGGCAAGAAAGCTGACGGCCACACTGGAGGAACTACAGAAGTCATAGGCAATGAGGCATGGCAGACTGTGACTCAGCAACCATGGAGCTGTGTCGAACTTAGCCCGGCTAGACTGGACCAGAAGGTCAACAGCAGCAAAGCTAATACGGTTGCCAATTACTGCTCTGGCAATTACAAGGCTCTCTTTGACAGGCTGAGGAATAAGAAAAGCAGTTTTCTCTTTTTTCTCCTATGGCTGCAATTTTATTCTGTCACATTAGAAATAGTTCTCTGAGAGTCAACATTGTTATGCCCATTCTACAGAGATATGTAGGTCTGACTTGGGCAACTTAAAATGTTTAGCTTTGGCCACAGAGATACTAGCACATCTGCATATCTTACAAGACTGTCCACAACAGCCAACCTACAGAACTGACCCATCAGTTGATACACAGGTAAAGAAAATGGGGTATACACCCATAGGAGACTTTTATAAAGCTATAATGAGAAAGAAATTTAAATGATTTGCAGGAAAATGAATGAATCATGCTGTTAAGGAAAATGAACCACACTTAAATAAAAAAACAAAGATTGCATTTTTTTTTCATACCCAGAGTCGGCATTTAAAAAATAAGACATGAACATAGAAGGGGTTTACTGGGAATGAGGACAAGATGGTAGGTGGGGGGAGAAGAGAAAAATGGGGGAGGGGAGAGATGAATATGGTTAAACTGTGATGTGTAAGCATAAAAACAAAATGGAACCCATTGTTCTGTACAACTATATGGCAATCAGCAGGGAAGAAAAACTATTGATGTCTATCTAACTTCAAAATCAGTGATCTTCCCGCCTGAAGAGCATCTTTCTCCATAGAGAAGAATGAGAAGGGTGAACTCTCTTGAGCTTCATTTGCCGCCTGTCTCTGTGATATCAACTGTCTGACTACTGGAGCCCACCCCTTGGTTTTTCTCCTAGCTTCACTTTTCATTATTTTTTTACACTTGAAGTATAATAGAGAGAAAATTTATAAATTGTTTTTGTGCCTGTGCTATGTTTTAAATATTTTATTTCTCCCTGTGAAATAAATGTCACTGTACCATTATATAAAAGAAAAACCTCACATGAACACAGAGAGGTTAATCAATGTGTCCAAGGTCACAAGGATTGGTGTGCTTGTTATCTTCTTGCTACTGTAATTGCTCGCTGTGCACCCTGTACGCCTCCTTGTTTATTGGCCTTTGTGGTGTTGTTTATTCAAAAGTTCTTCCTGAGTGTTTCAGAGGTGTCTATGGTCCAAGCTCTATTCCGAGGACTGGGGATATTGAGAACAGAGACTCTTCCCCCTGAGAAGCTTCGGCTCTAACAGTAGTCATCTGGTAATTAAATGCTCACACTAAGCTATGAATATGTGGGTTTCTTTTATCTTATGTATGGGGACTTTCAAAATCCAAATTTCCATGCTCTGGTTTAAGATCAGATGAACTAAGCACATGCCAACTTTTCTCCCCCACGGAGCACTCAGTAAAGCCTAAGCAGACTGTGTGACATGGCCATTCAGGTCTCTGAGAATGAAGTATCAATAAGCAGATTAGGAAGAACACTGGAATCCAGAATATCACTAACCTACTGGCTGTAATCAAGAACCCAAATCACAAAACACAGCATTCAAGCCATCCAGAATATACTCCTAAATTACTCAGCATAAGAGAACCATAGCTGTCTTATATATATGTACAATCAACAGGCACAAACAATGTGATGGCACAGATGCTGGAATTATATGGCAAAGATTTTAATGTAGCTACTATAAAAATAGTTAAGCGGGCAATCAGGAACATGCTTGACAAAAAGCATCAGCAAAGGCAGAGAAGACATGAAGAGAAACCAAATGGAAATTTTAGAAGTCAAAATATAAAACTGCCAGAATAAAAAATACCCCATGGCTGAGGATATTCTCAGAATGCTGATGTCAGAGAAAGCTAAGAACTTTAAGGCCATTTAAGTGGGGCTCTTCCTCTTGAACCCCAGATTCTGTTCTAGGTTCCTAGGACCCTAACTTACACTGCTCAAGTTCTTCAAACCACAACTTTAAGCTGAGAAAATAGATCAGTTGGTGAATTGCTTGCCTTGCCCCCATAAGGACTTACCTTTAACCACTGAAACTCGGAAGAGAACATCTGGTCACAGGGGCACATTTATTTGTGATTCCAGCACTAGGGGCACAGAGACAGGAAATCTATGTGGACTGATTGTCAGCCTAGCCTATGAAGAAAGTCCCAAGCCAATAAGACACCCAGTCTTAAAAAACTAAAAACTAAAAAAGCATGGACAGTACCTGGGGAAGAAAAATCAAGGCTGTTTTCTGACCTCCATATATATGTACACTTACATGCACACATATGTGCATCTGCATGTTGTCTCTCTCTCTCTCTCTCTCTCTCTCTCACACACACACACACACACACACACACACACACACACACACACACACACACAGACACTCACAAGGAAACTCACAACACTAGTTCTACGGATAAGGAATGCACTCTTGTATTGAGATAAATAGAGTGAGGGGGGGAACTTATGTGAAGATCAAAAGACAATTTTGGGAAGTTGGGTCTCTGCAGCTACTACAGACTGTGTTCCAGGGGGCAGACTCAGATAACCAGGCTTGGATGGATATTCCTTTATCTGCTGAACCATCTCACCAGCTCATCTTATTGCAGCTATAATTTTTGCTAGTTTGTTCTTTCTCCCTTTTAATTTCTTTTATGATCTGTTGGCAGAATATGTTTCGGGTAATAATGCCAATAATGCAACTGTTTTGAAACAATAGGTTGATCACATAATATAACTTCAACATATTCCTACCTATTCTATGATTATCCACTCTATTTTGGGGTATTTGTTCAAACGAAATGGAAATATAGATCAACAAAACAATGCCAACAAAATTTTTTTAGAACATTTCAATCTACATGTCTATCAACAGAAAACAACAAATTCTGATCTATTTATACAAAGATCAAATACTTAGCTTTGAGGAAAACATATTGTTGATAAATATGACAATATGACTGAATTTCAATACTGTACATTGTACACATGGAGAGAACACCCCCAAGTGTTGTTCCTTAGGCACTGCCAAACTTTTAAATTTCTTGAGTTATGAGTGATGGAAGCCATATAGAAAATAACAAAAATCTTATAACTGCTTTTATATGCATACTTCCAAACAACCAAAATTGAGCTATAGTAAAAGAAGTGAGCATCATGGATGCTTTTATGTGTAGTATAGGTGAATGGTAGGAGTGGACATAAGACATTTAATGGTGTCTCTCATTTGTACTAGTTATTTTTTATTGTCTACTTGATATAACCTAAAGTCACCTGAGAAGAAGTGTTTCAGGAACAGCCTATGTTAGTTTGGCCGGTGGCCATGTCTGTAAGAAATTGTCTTGATTGATGTGGGAAGGCCCAGCCCACTGTGGGTGGTACCATTCCTAGGCAGGTAGGTGGGTCTAGGCTACATAAGAAAACAAGTTGAGCATGAGCTAGGAAATCAACCAGTAAGTAACCAATTCTTGGATGGTTTCTGCCTCAATGATGAACTGTGACCTGGAAATGTAAGATTGAATAAATCCTCTCCTCCTCTCAATTGCCTTTGCTCAGAATGTCTTATCACAGCAACAGAAAAGCATCCTAGAATAACATCTGCATTACACATGAAGCATTTATTAAAACTCATTCAATAAGTGCCTAAGATACATGTTATAGTGCTGAATGCACTTTGTTTATATTGGAATGTTATCTTTAGAGAATATTTTAAAGACTCTGGTCATCGTGAAAAGCTAATATTTTCTGTTAACTTTTTGAAATATTTTACTATGGAGTATTAGCCTATGCTTTCTAATTTCAAATTTATAAGCCCTAACTTAATATGGTAAAACGTCTTCCAAGGTTACAGCCATCTTTACTTTTTGAAATAGTCCTTAGTGGTAGCTCTTATTGTAGTTTAATTTATACTCAGAATATATAATGGTAAAAATATTTCTCCACTTTAGTTTGCTTCACTTCAATAAATATTAGGAGCACAGTGTTGTGTAGAGCAAAGGAATGTAAGTGATAGGGATATTCTACGATGACATACCGTCCCTCCTGCCACACCATGTGACATGAAATAAAACATCAGACTACTATATTGTAGGCAAGATATATTTTTAAAGATTATAATTCAGTATTGTTAAGATGTATAACCTGTCAACCTGTTCAACACACTTGTAAAATGTTAGCTTTTCTTTCCTTTACTTTTTTTTTTGTGTGTGTGTCTGTGTGTGTGTGTGTGTGTGTGTGTGTGTGTGTGTGTATGTGAAGACAGGGTTTCTCAGTGTAGCTCTGACTGTCCTAGAACTGATTTGGTAGACCAGGCTGGCCTCAAATTCACCTGCCTCTGCCTCCCAAGCTTTGGGATTAAAGGCTTGCAACACCAAGCCTGGCAACAGCAGAACTTTTAAACCCCCCTCTTCATTTGGTGCACTGTTAAAAAATGTCACTAGCAGACATGGATTGATTAACTTCATCAACTCTTCCTTTTTACCAGCTTTATGTTAGCAAGTGATCCTAAAATTAAATAGCATGTGAGGTTTCACATGCCAAGAAGTCTTGCCTCTGCAAGACAGGCAATGGGAACAAGGGAGGCAGGATGGGGAAAACTGGCAATACAATAAATACTTGAAAAAAATATCTGTCAATCTACCCAGAAAGGAAGAACAAATCAGAGCCACACTGAAATTCCATCTCACACCAGTCATAAGAGCTGTCAAGAAAATAGCAGTGCTGACTAGACTGCCATGTTTGCTGACTTTTGTGGGAATATAAGTTAGTCCAGTCATTATAAAAATTGTACAAAGGTTCACCAAAATCTAAAATTAGAATAGTCTGAGTGTACCACTCATGAGCATATGCCTGAAGAAAGCCATGGTTAAGAAACCACAGAGATATCTTATCTGTACATCACTATATCACTATTTGCACAAGTTATAACATGAAAGCCTAAAATGGCAGTCGGAAGATGAACAGATAAGGAGAATGGGGTGCACATCTACCCATTGGGCTTGGATCACCCCTAAAGGAGAGCAAAATTATGTGATTCTAAAGAAAATGGATGGGACTGAAAATCATCATGATAGGTAAAATAAATTGCACTCAGAGAAATGAAAACCAGGTATTTTGTCTCCTATACATAATCTAGAATATAGATAGCATTAAAGTAGAGGTGGAAATATTTGAGCAAAAGAAGAGACTGGTAGAATGGGAGGGTGAACAGAGTATCTATATGATTAAAACACATTATATACATGTATGAAAATATCATAATGAAAGCCATTATTTTTTACAACTAATATGTACTAGTTATAAAGGGGAAATTGAGGCAAGAAAGCCTCTATATTTGCAAATCTGGTCTCCAAGGCTGTTCAATTTCTGGACAGTATTATTGAAATTCCATGGTGCTGTCCTTCTTTCCACTGGAGAAAGATGCAATGTTCATAAAATCTGGGACATGGTGCTTTGCCAGGATGCTCCCTTGTCCTCCCACAAACTCTGTTGCTCCTTTGTGGCCTAGACCATGTCATTTTCAGTTTCTGTTTAGCATCAACAAGGTAAGTATTGCTTTTAGTCCAAGATTCTAAAAAGTTAAATCCAAAAATATAAAAACCCTCCAAAATTAAACAGATTTCTAAAAATGGATCCTGTATCATTCAAAGGCTGTCTCTCAGGAAATGGGCGGGAATAACATTCTCTCCTTCCTGCCACCCCACTTCCCTTGAGCCATCACTGCTGATGGATTGGAGAAGTCAGCTTGTCAGGTCTTATTGGGTGCTGCCTAATGTAAGCCCACATTGAGGCAGTAAAAATCTGTTTGCAGTCAGCTCTTTTAATGAGTTCCAGCAAACAGGAGGACAGCAGGTCACTCAGGAAGATGCTTCCTCTGATGCAGTGGAGAGATGGCTGACAACAGAGCTTGGTATAGAAGAGATTTTCAAACTACAAGCAGCTCTTCTTTTAAAGAAAAAAAAACTTGTTTCCCAGGGGATCTGGGGATTCTAAGAAACATTATGCTTCTGTGTTTGTGATCTAAAATTGACCTAGACTTCACTTTATTTATTAAAGAGGCCAGTTCTCTTCCACAGAAAGCCCCCATTCCAATGGGTCCTATGAGTCCTTGGCATTCTCTGTGTTTAGGACTCTGGTGTATTTGTACTAGTGTTTCCTCTTAACCTCAATCCAAAGAGGGTTCCTCTGGGAGGGTACTCAGCCTTCCGTCTTCCCAGAAGACTGATGGTGACTGATGGTTTCAAAGGTGCTTAAGATACATCACACAATGCAAAGTGCCTAGCACTTCAGAGAACCCAAGCTGAACTCCCTAGAAGTTTCTGAATTCTAAAATTGTTTTCATTGTACTAGCTCCATATTATTAAGATCAAATTAGGTGCCAGGTTCCTGAAAACGGAACTCCTGTCTTTCCAGATATCCCCCGTCATGGCATCAGTGCATTGTTAGAGTCACTGCGGTGTGAGGTTTATAATGCTAAGTGCTGCTGATGTGAAGGTAGAATAGCAGAGAGGGAATAGTAATGAAAAGGACGGTGGTATCTCCATTCATAACACTGAGGCAAATTGTTTAAAGTAATCAGGCAAGGGAAAATATTCTGAGAATAACTATTATGTATATAGTCATTCATTCACATTTCCAGGGCCTCTAAGTTACCATGTACCATGTCACACTAGAATAAATGCAGATGAGGCAAAAAGTTAATTTCAGAAGTCTGTGTAGCAACATTCCAGTTAAACTGATTGCATCATTAGACTGAGGAACTTTTTACCTCTGGTGGAAATTAATAAAGAAATGACTACCATAAGGCCTAAACAGTATGAAGCTTTTCATGATTAATCTTGGATAGAAGGTTAACTATTTTTTTTTATTTCTGACCTTCAAGACAAGTAGCATATAATAAACACTTGGCATGTGGTTTGAGTGAATGTGTGAATGATTGTATAAATAAAAGAACATATGAATGAGTGAGTTAATGAGGGCTCATTGAATCCTGTGTCTATACTTCTCATAATAGGTAGTACTTGTGCCAGTAAAAAGAACAAAAAACACATTTCAGCAAATTTTGGCTTTGTGCTCAAAAAATAAAATAATCTTGGGTTGCACTGGTGTCTTACATCTGGGACTCCAGCACTTAAGAGGTTAAAGCAGAAAATCTGAAGTTTGGGGCCAGCCAGGGCTACGTAGTGAGACTGTATCTCAAGAAGTGTGTATAGGGGAGCATCTGCTCAGCAAACCTGAGCCCTGATCTTCCAAATGAACAATTTAACATATTTGAGCTTGAGGAATCTATCACAGAATGTGACTCCCACCACCATTTCAAAGCAGAGGACACCAACAATGACGATGTTATGAGAGCAAGTTATTTTAAAGCCATTAGAAATTTTTTCTCCATACTCAGAGAATTTTAACTAGAGTAACTTCAGAAACACAGAGGTTAATCTCTATACAACATTGCCATGTTCTTTCTAGCATTTAGGTACTTTCCTTATAAATATTTTCTTATAAAGCATCACTTTGTCTGTAATGATTAGACTCCACAATCACTGAGCTAACAGCCATAAAATCTTTCCTGTAAACTAAAAACACACAAACCTGACATCTGAAGTCTCAACAGAGAACTGGTAACCTAAAGCAACACTAAGAGGCCAGGAACTCCACAGTGCTAAGAAGAGACATCAAATTTGATTCTGTTGCAAGATTAACAGAAGGTTCTAAATAAAATAGATTCTTAATAGATGTCTTCTAGTTGTTAAGTAGAGGAATGGAGCTAGAACGCAGATTTGAGAAATAAATACTGTGCAAGGATAGAAGGAAGGAGCAGCATTGTGTGAGGAGGTGAAGTCAGAGAGGCTCCATGGAGCATGGGAAAGTGAGTTATGCTGAAGCAATGGCTGTGCTAGGACAAACTATGCATCTCATTCAGAGAAGCATTCCACTCTCAGAAACACAGCAACCTCACATCTTATAGGAGGCTGATTATCCTTTAGCATCTTACTCCTTGAGAAGAACCTTGGTTAAATGGGCCACTTCATGGTCACAATGACACTTGGAAGGTACAATGTAGAATTCCTTGTGAAGAAATATTGTGGGAATTTCATAGCTGAGATCAATATGAGATTTAAAAAGAAAGACAGGATCAGACAAAGTAAAGGTGGGAGGGAAGAAATCCTCCAGTTGAAAGAAACACTTCTATTTCTCATTTGAAGTCAAAGAGTTAATTTGTTCTCTGGCATCGAATGCCACATGTTTCTCTTTAGAGAAGCTCATGACCAAGAAGATTGGATGCTCCAGGGCACCTGTTATTATACTCCTGTCATGCTCATGCAGTTTTGACCTAGTTGTACAATTTTGGGTTTTTGGGACTGAAAAAAATCTATTTTATATATTCTTCACCTCTACATATGATATTAAGACTTTGATGGAACTGATAATTCTAATTACTTCTGGTACTTCAACTACAAAATAGATATAGAAAAAGTGCTAAATGTGCAAAGACAGAAAAGAAGAAGTGTGAGTTCTCATCCAAAGGGGAAGTTAGTGAGGATAACTAACATTTCCTATGTTGTAAGCAATTTGAATAATGTTCTCTCTCTCTCTTTCTCTTTCTCTGGTGTGTGCGTGCGTGCGTGCGTGCGTGCGTGCGTGCGTGCGTGCGTGTGTGTGTGTGTGTGTGTGTGTGTGTGTGTTTACTTCCTGTCATAGATAACCCTCACTCTAGGAATACTTCCCCTTTATACTTTGAAAATCTGAAGTGAGGATGATTTTCACATGAGTTAAATGTCTGGTCAATGGTGATGGATCCCAAGTCTATCAGAATTCACAGCCAGGTGAGGCTGACTAACATATACAGTAGGGGAGCATGAGCACATACATGCATTAGGACCCTTAAGATGGTGGACTATGCCTAGGCAGGGCTGAACCAGAGCCTTGGGAGCTGGGAACCAAACTCTTCTAGTTTTGGTTGTCAGCCTAGCCTTTAACAGCTGAGCCATATCTCCAGTTCTTCTTGGTTTTGTTTCTTTGAGATAGGGTTTCCTATGTAATAGTCCTCACTGTCCTGGAACTTGCTTTGTAGACCAAGCTGGCTTCAAACTCACAGAGATCCTCCTGCCTCTGCATCCCAAGACTAACAGCATTGTGCCACCACTGCCTGCTCTTCATGGCTTGGTTCTCTGGTTAACTCTCCTGATATTGCAGACTAATTTTATTAAGAATATAGCACCACATAGTATCACAGAAAACGGATGGAGCATGACAACTGTTGGAGATAATAATGATAAAAGGCAGTGCTAAATAACAAAAAGACAACTAGACCTAAGTTTACAAAGTGCCATTTAGAGCAGTGTCTCTAGGAGCAGATCATCCTCCATTAGATTCAGTTTTCTCCTCAAGAAAATATAAAGTGGAAAATAAGAGCTCCCTGAACAACACAGACAGGAGGCAGGTGTGATGACTGCTGGGAAGTGACTGAGTTAGTAACTGGTCCAGGAGAGACTCTGGTAAAGGTTCTAGATGCCACAGAAACTGTGGAATAGTAATGAGATGGAAATGGGAGAAGCCATGAGACCATCTTCTTCTTCCAATCTAAAATAGATAACAAACTACTAGATGTTTTAAAGGGTTTCCTATCCCTCCAGCAACCCTAGAGACACTCTACATTTGCCTTCCTTTTTATAAAAGGAAAATGAAAATTGGCAGTGGAGGTAAAGGCTCAGTCAGGGACTGAAGGTCCAAAGTAGGAAACAACATTCCTTTTTTGTCACAATCTCTTTTCTCTTTATCTCCTAAGGGAGCCTTCCTTACAATGCTGGTTCTCTTTAGAAAAAAAAAGAACAGCACATTTACAGGAGTTTGCGTTTAGACTCTACGGTAAAACCCTCAACCAGAAAATAATCTCCTTTAGACGTGTCCTCCCATTCGCTTCCTAACATCTTCCTCTCTCTTCCATGTTCTCCTTTATCTCTTGAATGTAATGATTTCCCACTTTTCCTCGTGTAAGAAATCTGCCTCATAGACAACCAAAACACTGTAGTGGCTCCAGCTTCTTACTCTGGGTCATCCTTGCCTGCCATTGTGCATGCTCAAACAGACAAAAGCTTATTTATAAGTGAAGCACAGTTGTAGAACATGCTACATGCATAGTGGCTGAAGATGCCCTTATAGACCACCACTCTCCAAATCACACACACACACACGTGCATTTTACTGCCCACTCTGATCAACTACAGGCTGTACTACTCAGCGCGGCTCCGAGGCCATTGGCCACTCTACATACGCACACATGCACAAACTACTCTCACTCATGAACATCACACACACACACACACACACACACACACCCCTTTACTCACCATCACTCACACCCTCCATTTGCCACAATTCAAAAGTTGACTTCTATACAGGATCCAACATGCTACCTTTCCCCCCAGTCTCGGCCTTGTACACTGAAATGACCCACTCACTTCCTGAATCAGTCTCCTATGAACATTCACTATGAATGTCATTTGCTTTTGACCAGTTGAGTGAGAACACATGTGTAGATCTATTCCTTGATTCACTCACATTAATCTGATAATTATCAATTTAAAAAATCTCTCTGCTATTGTAACTCATAAAGCTTACATGAATATGTTTTTTTTACAGAAAAGTTCCTAAATTCTCAAATAAATTTTAACAAATACTGAGTTTATATGGAATGTCAACGCCAGAGAATCCCTTCCTAACAACCAACACAGTGTCAACCCTGTAGTATCGCCAAATCACCATCAGAAGCTAGACAGTATCTCTTGGAAAGGCACCTTCACAATAATAATGTGCAGGGCTTAAGGATGAGCCAACCCAGCACATCATCTACTCATTATCTAAAGATCAATGTTCTTAGTATAAAACTGTGTCATGCTCCAAATGCAAATACCAGACCCAAATGGCAACTTTTGGTACACTGCACATGCTTCGGAAATCTATTCTGATGTCAACATATACCTTTTGTGGTGTGGCTATCTGGGCCTCAGAGTCAGGAGGCAATTCCATTTTTTTTTTTTTTACAGAAATGGAAGGCAGTTTTCTAGGGCAATCACTATCATTAATTGGTGCTCTTGTCCACAGAGATTCTGCTTGCAAGTACCCACACTGGCAAATCACAACACTCCTGCTGAAGACTTCTAGTTCAACCATCTTGTGTACTTTTAAGTAGATAGAAAAGAAAATTAACCGAAACTCTCAGTTCCTGTCTAAAACCAGGGAAGAGTTGGCCATGACAGTGGGGTTCATGTGCAGCATAAAGAAAGTCCCAACAAACACAAAGGTAAGTGTCCAATCAGCCTATTTATGTCTACTTAGAAAATAACTTTCTCATGTGACTAATGTCCTGACTTATGTCACTCCTGGGTACCTGTGGCCTGGCACCTGTCATGAGGGTGTCTTATTCTTATTCTGATCTGTTCAGCCAAGCAGGCTTCCTTACATATCCAGTCAAAACTAGTGTGGCCTTTCTAGCAACTGCGGACAGGATATTCTGAGACACAAGGTTGCTGTGTGGATGTACTTGACAAGTCACAAGGGTTTGGGTCAAAAGTCATCCTTGTAGAAAGTGCTTAATTCAACAACAGATTTATGTTCCTTGAAGGGTCTTCCACCAGTGCGTGAAGCTGAGGTTTGCACTTTTATAAGAAGAGTCTAGTCTGTTGAAGAGATATAAATAAAGTTTTCTGATTGACTCCTTTCTGCAAGCTGGTATCAGAAGGGTCAATGCTCTCTAAGCCTCAGCCTTACATCAACTCTATAACAGGTCCTCAAAGGCCTCCTCATACCCTGTGAAATTTAGCAAAGACTTACGAATACCTTATTCATAAATGGGCCTTCTAGAGCTTTTATATAGGAAAAACCTGGAGTGGAGGTGGGAGGAAAAGCTCCAGTATAAAAAGTAAGACTGAAAGAATGATCTGGAAGCTTTCCAGAGTTAGTGAACAAACTTTACTATTTTAAAAAATGTATTATCTATTATATAATAGGATAAGTGTTCAGACATTAATACAAACAAATTAGACCCTGATCAAGGAGTTAGAATACATAAATCCAAATGGAAAAAAGATACAATAATAGCTATAAAACTAGAAAATAAAATTGTTAATTAATTGGAGCCATAAAATAGACTGTGACCCAGCAATTGTTTAGTTTAGGGTAAGTGGAGAAGACTGCTCAGAAGAAATAATAGTTAAAATGAGATTTAAGTGGCAAGAGTGACCTGGCTGTATGAAGGTATGAAGATGTCAAAGAGAAGGGGAAACATCCAAGCCTCCTGAGTTAGGATGAGACTTAGCATAAGGAAAAGGGCGAAGGGAGGATCCGTAAAATGACAGCTACAGCAGATGGTCATATGTAACAGAGGGTCACCCAAATAATTTGATCCTAATCTCTCTCTCTCTTCCTGGTGGGGAGAGGGCAACCAAGAGATCCTTGCATCGCAAGAGAACGATGCTAGCTTTCCTTGGATGTCTGAAGGAACGGGAAGTGTCCATGAATGGAAAAGGTAGCTTCAGTGCTATTTTATATGAAGGAACTAGATACATTAAGGAAAATTTGAGCAATCAGGTGACTCTATCCATCTATTTCCTGGGAGTGAAAACTGAAGTGAGAATTTTCGAAAGGAAAAGATGTTCCTATTTGTCATCTTGAGATTTAGGTGCCTGACAGATGCTGTGTGGGAACATCTGGAGTTCAGGGGAGTGGTTCAGGTTAGGAGATGTGTTTTTGAAAGTAGTGCACTGTAGTTAAAGAATATATAAAATTGCTGACTAATTAGTCACTTAGTATATTTATGTAAACATAGTTAGCCTTTCTGACCTCAGCTGTCAGGATTGAATCTTGTTTCCACTTGTCTACAGTCTTCTTAGTCATTTGGAATAATTAATCACTCTGGTATGAGACTATGAAAATGAGATGCCTGGGGGTCGGGTGGGGTATATAGCAAAGCTCTGTGATATCTGTTAATTTTTGGTATGAATTTGGAACAATCCATGCCAAGCAATAAAACAATAATAAAACTCACCCAATTCTCTCATTTTCTGAAATAAATAAAATTTCACCTCATGCATAGCAAGAAAAGAAGGTGGAACTTTAGAACAAAGCCTTTTGGGTTGCTACATCCATCTCCATTTAGAAGTGGAAAGAAAAACTATACAGAGTTAGCAAAGAATATTGAAAGAAAATGCATCATAAAGTAGGAGTAAAATCACAAGAGGATGGTTTCATGGACAACAAAAAAAGGAAGGAAAGAGGAAGTATTTAAAGGGGAGAGCTCTCCGTTGCATCGCATGCCTCAGAAAGGACATTGGGCACCACCCACTGTCAGTTGTGGCCACACCCCGCCTGCAGAGGCTTCGGAAGAAGCACACAGAGCCATGTCTGGGGCATGTCTCCATGGTTACCCTTTAAAGAGCCCCAACCATGTGGGAGACACTTTCTTTTCTCCTTCTCTTCTCTCTACTCTTCCCTCTCTCTTTCTCTCTCTTCTCCTCCCCCATCCGTTCCTTTAACAAACCTAATATGGCTTCTTGGCAGCGTGCTAGCATGTCCACATGTTATTCTACGTGCAAAATACTAACACCCATTGCTGGGACTGGCTGTTCCATTAACTAGGTATGAATGAAAACCCAAGTGGAATGGACTGGGAAGACACAGGATAGAAGGAAAGAAAGAAGCTATAGCAACTTTTTCAGGAAGTTTTGCCATTAAAACGTAGTGACATGAGGAAATAGGCAGTGGGAGATGGGGAATAAAAGAATTTTTTCTAATTTCCATATAGAAGTCGTAAATGTTTATTTGTAACTAGTGAAAGTGGTACTGGGGTAAGGAGAAACACAGAGTATTTGGAAAGAATAAGATTGGGGTCTGAAATCTGAGAATTTAGAACTAGATTCAAGATCTGCTTTTTCAGGGGATAGGCTATCAGTATTGTGTGGCCCCTGATAAAAGCAAAGAATTCCACAGGCCTGAAAGGGGACGTAGGTCCTAGAAGGGACACAATTGGGTGACATATCTGATATGAAAATGAGCAAGTTCCTTGCAGTAGATCCATTTTCTCAATGACTTAGACTGATTTATCAGCAGAGAGGGGGGTGGGGAGAGAGGAGGCATGTTGGAGGTGACAGAGAAGTGTAATGTTATTCTGGGATGAGACTTAGCATAGGAGATGCAACTGGTGTGCCTGGTAGGAGTAAGTGACAATGTGAGTGTGGTGGCCTTGTCCCAGAGATTGTAATTCTCTACCTTGGAGGAAGACAGGGAAGTTTTGCACATGCTTTAAAAGCATGAAGAATTTATAATGTTGTTTAATCAAGGTTATGTCTCAGGCACTGCAGTGGACATCTTCAAATACCCTGGCCACCTCTGCCACTCTGGTTACATATGACCCTAGTGACCATTTCCGCTTGAACCTTGGTCAACTTCCTTTAGCATCTCTCCTATGGGTGTGCTGTCCAGATGAAGCTTCTTGTAGCTTTGGTTTTCTCTGTCAGGAGGATGTCAGACATTCTCAAAGTACATAGTGGATATTTTAATATATGCAACTCAGAAGTACATGGATATAAATGGGAGTCTGTGAGTTAATGTTTTTGTCTTTTTGTCACAGTCCTCAGAGCTCTATTCTTTGGAACTTTCTAGCATGGTAAAGAACTGCTCCCCGCCCCCCCCCCGCCACCCCCGATTTTCTCACTCCCTGAATGATTTCTCTGGTTTCTGACCCTTGTAGCCTGCAGTTGTTTAAGAAAAAAAAAATGTTTGTTTACTTCATTGTCTGTCTCCAAGAGAATTCAGGGAAAGATCATTAGTGTCAGGAATTGCTTCAGAAATTGGACTCTTTGTGGTCAGTTTCTGTGCAGCACAAATTGTACTCTAAGACTTGTTGAAAAGATAATTCACCAAGTAGAACAGTAGGGAGGTTAGATGGGTCTTGGAGGAGTTACTGGGGGAGTAGGGGGTAAACATGATCAAAATACATTTTATTAAATTCTCAAAGAGTGAAAATATATTAAAAGAAGAAATCAAGTCACTAAGACAGGAGTGTGGATTTTTGTGGAGGACACACTGTGAAGGAAAGTGGAGTGTTGGTAATTACTGGCCTATATTAACAGCACAAATTCCAAGACTTTCACCTAGTGGACTACAGTGAAGTGGAATATAGGCTGATGTTAGGTCATTGGTATTTTACAGACATGTAGATTCTGGAAACAAAAGCACATAAATGTTGAGAATGAGTCTTGGATATAGAAACTGGAATAGAAAGTCAACCAACTGTCAACTGTAGGAAACCATTAAAAAGCAACACACACCATGTTGAAATATAATGATGATGGTATATACACAGACACTAGAGATACTTCATGCAGAACCTTGGCACTTAAGTGTAAAAATTCTAACAGAAAAGGAATTGGGCTGTATCACCAATTTGGGGATATTTGGGTATACAATGAGAGAAGATTCTCCTGAACTTTCCCAAAAGACAAGAAAAGCAACTCCTTTGGGCCGGAGGAAAGAAATCTGCCCTTGTATAGACACACAACAAAAAGCTCACACAAGGCATGTGTTTCTTAAAGTGACTCTTTGTCCTGGATTATGTGCCTCCTCCTCCTCCTCCT
>PVIH01002010.1:0-24463 GCA_004025045.1 Sigmodon hispidus
TTCTTCTCCTTCTTCTATTCCTATTATTCTCAAATTAGGTCTTTTCATGGTGTCCCAGATTTCTTGAACATTTTGAGTTATGGCTTTTTTAGTTTTACTATTTTCTTTGACTGATATATCTATTTGAGCTACTGAGTCTTCCACTTCAGAGATTCTATCTTCCATCTCTTGAACTCTGTTTGTTATGCTTGTATCTGTGATTCCAGCTTTTTTCTTCAGGTTTTCTATTTCCATCTTCGCCTCATTTTGTGCCTTTTTTATTGCTTCTATTTCAGCTTTTAGTTCCTGGCATGTTTCTTTCATAGATTTGTTCATCTCTTCCAATTTTTTGTTTGTATTTTCTTCTATTTCTTTAAGGCTATTTTTCATATCTTCTTTGAGAGCTTTGATGATCATCAAAAAGAAATTTTTGGTGTTGCTTCCTTCTGTTTCCTCTTCATTGCTCAGTTCAGGTCTTGTATTTGTAGCATCGCCACTTTCTTCTGGAGTTACCTTGTTGTGTTTTATATTTTTATGTAAGTTTTTGTACTGGCATTTGCCCATGGCTTTAGTGGTTCACGATTAAGTGGCTCCTGGTCAGTTGTGGCCCTGGGACTTGCATGTCTCCTGTGACCTCTGAGGAAAAGGTCTGCTCAATCACTACTTCTGCACTGTGCAGGGGACTGAATTTCAATTTTTCAATCTTTCTCTGTTTGGCCAATTCGAGGCGGGGTGGCGGCCCTGCAAATTCCCTCAGCATTAGCTGGGGGGGGGGACCGTGACAGGTCAAGTTTATCTCTGCCTGCTCCAGAGTGAGCTGGGACACGCTCTGCAGACAGCACCCCATCCGGGAACCGGAACTGATGCTCAACTCTCCTCTCCCTGGCAGGGATACAGGTGCTCTGGCCTGCTGACCCCTCCTCACCTCTGGGCAGGGTCTGAGTCTGTCCTTCAGGGTCCCCAGTCCTTATCTGTTTGCTCAGTTGGAGGTGGGTAGCCATGCAAATTCCCTCAGCAGCAGCTGGGGGGACCAGACAGGTAGAGTTTATCTCTGCCTGCTCCAGCTCGTCTTTGATTTCAATGTCCTGAAACAGGCATTTTCCAGGATACCCTTAAAGACCAGCACTATTTCCTGCTTGCCCTGTCCCACAAGGCTTTTATACATTTGGCCCAAGGACTTTGCATGATCAAAAAGAAGTGTTCTTTTTTTTTTTAAAGTCTGGGGTGTGATATAGTGCGCACTGCTACTGAAAATACTAAATAGCAAAAATTTGCCCTCCTGTAGAAATAAAAATCTGACCAAGAAAAAAGGAAGGAAATCATGAAGAAACTGACTTGTTAATTGAAAGTGTGGATTAGTATGTCTTCACTAGATAGAAAGAGTAGAAGTGGCAATCTGAGTAAAAAGAACAAAATGTGAAAAAGGATGAGGACATTATGGGGTAGAATAGACATAGTTGAGGGGGAAATAAAAGAGAAAAGGGTAGTTCTGAGATTCCAGGGACACAAGGTAGAATTTATTAACAAGACAACAAATGCAGCCTGATGCTTGTAGGAAACAGGTAAAGAGGTTATATTGGTATGTTTAATTGGATCAAAAATATATTTGAGATTGTATTATAGCAAGATTCTCATAGAAATTGGTACCAGCATCTGTCTTTAAACTTTGCTAAGATAAACAATTAAGAAACAACAAAAGATAACTAGAGTCACCTACTAGTTCCAATACTTTACAAACCTTTGAGAACTGTTGATTTGCTGAAAAAGTTTTCTAATTTGTTCCACTCTAGATAATTAGAAACTATCATTTGTATTCCACTAAGTCTTAATACACAGTCAATGCATGTACACTGATTATCAGTGGCCATGAAGTAAGTGCCAACTCTTTAATCCAGGGTTTAAAAGGGTACAAAAAGGGACAGAACTAAGATCTAGTTCTCTAAATGATCAGGACTTACTGAGATCTTTCAGGTATTCTCTGAAGCACTAAAATCATCTTTTAATTTTTCTGGAGTTTTGCTGTTTTAAAGAAAGGCTTGGTTAGTTTTGAAAAGCAAAGAAAATTGTCTCTCTAGTTTAAGGTCATACTAAAGTGAAATCTTCCCCCCAAAAATTCTTTGGCTTCATCAGATTATTTTTAAAATTCAGTACAAGACAAGGACTGAGGCCTTTGAACTTCAGATCCCTATTCAGAGTAGAGTCAGAGGTGAGCAGAGTCTAGCTTCTGGTCCGCCCATCCAGAGAATTCTTCTCCAGGATCAGGGTCACACACAGGGTCTGATCTCAGATTCTTGCTAGCAGACAAGCCCTAGGCTTTAGCTCTGAGGGACCTCCTCTAGCGACTCCTAAAAGAAGGGACCTGACATGGCCCAGACCCACCTCCAGGGCAAACTGTGTCATCAGACAAGGACTAAGGCCTTTGAAGCTCGGACCCATGTCCAGAGCAGAGTCAGAGATCCAGCAGACCCCTTGCTCAGAGCAAACAGGAGACATATAAGCCCTCTAGCCACAGTTGACTAGGAGTTGACTAATTGTGAACCACTAAAGTCATGGCAGATGTGAGTGCAAAAATACATTAGGCAATATAAAGAATAAAAAGGCAACACTAGAAGAAACTGGTGGTTCTACAACTACAAGACCTGAACAGAGCAATGAAGAGGAAACAGAAGGAAAAACACCAAAAACATCTTTATGAAGATCATTGAAACCTTCAAAGAAGATATAAAAATATTCCCTTAAAGAAATAAAAAAAAAATTGCAAAAGATGAACAAATTCTTGAAAGAAAATCAAGAAAAGGTAAACCAAAAAATGAAAGAAACATGCCAGGAACTAAAAACTGAAAGAGAAACAATTAAAAAAAAGGCACAAAAATGAGGCAAAGATGGAAATAGAAAATCTGGGGAAAATAGCTGGAACTACAGATACAAGCATAACCAACAGAATCCAAGAGATGGAAGAAAGAATCTCTGAAGTGGAAGACTCAGTAGCAGAAATAGATACAACAGTCAAAGAAAATACTAAAACCTGTAGGGTGCCTGCTGCTGCACCCTAAAGATGGTGCTGATTTCCGGCCTCCACCCTCCCACCCCCCCACCCCCATCCCCCCGTGGGTGAGTGCTCTCTTTTGATAAACAATTCCTTATTTGGCTTGAGCCTGGGCGTGGTTTGCTGTTGCATATGTGGACCTATGAGCTGTGCCCACGTGGCTTATTGGGATTGGATGCCCTGAGAGTTTCTAGTCAGTGGGTGGGGTTTCCCGGGGGAGGAGAAGGAGAAGCAGAGAGAAGAACAAAGAGAGAACAAATGTAAAGGTCCCAAATAAACTGCTGAAAGAAGATCCTGGGTGTTGCGGCTTTCCTTGCTGGCAAGGGTGCGCGCAACAAAAACCAAAAAAGCCATAACACAAAATGTTCAGGAAATCTGGGACACCATGAAAAGACCTAATTTGAGAATAATAGGAATAGAAGAAGGAGAAGAATACCAGCTCAAAGGTACAGATAATGTATTCAATAAAATCATAGAAGAAAACTTTCCCAACTTAAAGAAGGAAATGCCTGTAAAGATACAAGAAGCTTACAGAACATCAAATAGATTTGATTCAAAGAAAAGTCCACTTGACACATAATAATCAAGCCATAAAACATACAGAACAAACAAAATATTTTAAGAGCTGCAAAAGAAAAAAAGCCAACTTACCTATAAAGGCAGACTCATCAGATCACACCTGACTATTCAATGGAAACGATGAAAGCAAGAAAGTCTTGGTCAGAAGTTATACAGACACTAAAAGACTATGGCTGCCACCCTTGACTACTATACACAGCAAAACTATCAGTCACCATAGATGGAATAAAGATGATACTTTATGACAAAGTCAGACTGAAACAATACCTATATACCAATTCGGCCCTTCAGAAAGCATTAAAGGGAAAACTCCAACCTAAGGATCTCAGATACACCCATGAAACAACAAATAATTGATAATACCACAGAAGAAAAGCCCAGAGAAAGGAAATACATAGAAGCTACCACCAAAAATAACAAGAAATATCAATCAGTAGTCACTAATATTCCTTAATATCAATTGACTCAACTCACCTATAAAAACACACACACTAACAAGATGGATACAAAAACAGAAGCCATCCCTCTGCTGCATACAAGAAACACACCTCAACCACAAAGACAGACACAGAGTCATAATAAAGGGTTGGGAAAAGATTTTCCAATCAAATGGCCCTAAAAAACAAGCTGGTGTTGCCATCCTAATATCTAACAAAGTAGACTTCAAACAAAAATCAATAAAAGAGACCAGGGTGGACATTACTTATTCATCTCAGGAAAAATTGATCAATATGAGATTTCAATCCTGAATATTTATGCCCCTAATATAGTGGCACCTATCTATGTGAAAGAAACACTACTAAAGCTCAAATCCTACATCAGTTCTCACACCCTAATAGTGGGAGACTTCAATACCCGACCTTCACCCTTGGATAGATCAACCAGAGAGAATCTCAAAAGAGAAATTTAAGAGGTCTAACAGAGGTTATGATGCAAATGTATTTAATAGATATTTACAGAAGCTTCCACCCAAGTGCAAAAGAATATACATATTTCTCAGCACCACATGGACTGTCTCTAAAATTGACCACGTAATTTGTCATAAAGCAAATATCAATAGAAACCAAAAATGGAAATAATCCCTTGTATAATATCAGACCAATAGGGCCTAAAGTTAGAGTTCAACAACATCAAAAATCAGAAAAAGCCTACCAAATTATGGAAACTAAACATCACTCAGCTGAACCACCTCTGGGTCAAGGAAGAAATTAAGAAAGAAATCAAAGTCTTCCTAGATTTTAACAAAAATAAATCCACAACGTACCCAAACTTGTGGGACACAATGAAAGCAGTCTTAAGAGAAAAATTCATAGCACTAGATCCCTACATGAAAAACCTAGAGAAATCCTACACTAGAGACCTAACAGCTCAGCTGAAAGCCTTAGAACAATTAGAAGTGAACTCACCTAGAAGGAGTAGACGGCAGGAAATAATCAAACTTAGAGGTGAAATCAATACAATTGAAACAAAAAGAACAATACAAAGAATCAATGAATCAAAGAGTTGGTCCTTTGAGAAAGTTAACAAGATAGATAAACCCTTATCCAAACTAACCAAAAAGCAGAGAAAGAGTATGCAAATCAACAAAATCAGAAATGAAAAGGGGTGCGTAACAACAGATCCCCAGGAAATCTAGAGAATTATCAGGTCACTTTGAAAGTCTATATTCCACAAAAATAGAAAACCTAGAAGAAATGGACAGCTTTTTGGACAGGTACCATTTACCAAAATTAAATCAAGATCAGACTGAATACCTAAACAGACCTATAGCCCTAAAGGAAATTGAAGCTGTGATTAAAAGCCTCGCAAGTAAAAAAAGCCCAGGTCCAGATGGTTTCAGTGCAGAATTCTACCAGATATTCAAAGAAGAACTACTACCAATACTCCTCAAACTGTTTAACACAGTAGAAACTGAAGGAATATTGTCAAACTCTTTCTATGAGGCCACAATTACCGCACTACCCAAGCCACTCAAAGACACAACAAAGAAGGAGAATTACAGACCAATTTCCCTCATGAATATTGCTACTAAAATTCTCAACAAAATTCTGGCAAACTGAATACAGCAACATATATAAAATATCATCCACTACAATTAAAATTCAGTACAATGTGAACCAAAATCCCCTAGGAACTTGTCTATATGGTAAGGACCAGGATCCCTTTAGTTCTTCCTGATGTCAATTTTCATCCTTTCCTTCCACCCCACCTCCAGTCCTATTTTACTCCACAAACCCATGGAATTTCTCTTTGACCAGGGATCCCACAGCCAGCATACTTGACTATGACTTGGATTGGGAAACAACAACTGAAGAATGGAACACCCACACACCAAAGAACAAACCAAATATCTACACAAGAAACACCTCAAACATCTTAACTCCAGCTGTGTAGATGAAGTACAGAACATTATAATTCCAGATCTATAGATGCAGTTCAAAGCATTGTAAGTCCAAGTACAGTACAAAAGCACAGACATGAACAATCAAGACAATATGACTCTTCAAGAAGCCAGCAACCCTACTATATTAGACCCTGAGGAAAGCGTTTTAGCCAAAGCAGAAGACAAGAACTTCAAAATAGCACAAATATGTTCATAGACCTTAAAGAAGATATGAGTAGATCCTTTAATGAAGACTATGACAACACAAACAGTTGAATTTAAATGATAAAAGTAGAATTTAACAATAAAATGGAATGACTAAAGTAAATCTGAATTGAAGTGGTAATGAAAGCTCAGGATCTCAAACTAAGAGACAGATTACAGCCCAGACTCCCATACCCAGCAAAGCCATCAGTCACAATCAACAGGGAAAAAAGAAATTTCATGATAAAAACAAATTTACCAATTTTTGCATACTGAGGAAGCTCTATAAAAAAAAAAAAAACACGAGAAGGAAAATTTGGTTTGAAGAGAGGATCAACTGTAGCTAAGAGGACACAAGTAATAAATAATTCCAGAACAGTTAGTCAAGAGATGACATAAGATAATACAATACCAAGAATTAACAAATAGCTTATTGATAACTCTTTATAATAATTGTTTCAATTTCCTAATAAACTAATTGGCTTGATTAGAAAATAGGTTCCATCTTTCTGCTGCATCAAAGGAATACACCTCACCATCAAGAACAGACATCACCTTATTGTAAAATGATAGAAAAGCATATTCTAAGCAAATTAAAGGAAGAAGCAAGCCAAGTTGCTATTTTAATATCAGACAAAATAGACCTTGAGCCAAAACTAATTCAAAGGGATGGGGAGAGTACCACATATTCATTAAACATGAATAGAAAAGTTCTCCAAGAGGAATACTGTAATTCTAAAGATTCATACATCAAAAACAGGAGTACAAGTTCATAAAGAAAACACTACTACAGCTAAAGTCACACATTAACCCTAACACTATAATAGGTGACTTCAATACCTCACTCTTTCCAATAGATGAACCATCTGGACAAGAACTAAAATGAAAAATGCTGCAGTTAAATAAATCAAACATCTTTGAGTCTGCCACTGTGCATGGTGATTGATAATGCATGACCACTGAGATGCTAGAGGCTAATGAAAGAGAGACAACACAATTAGGGCAGCCTCCAGCTGTCAATGGGAGATTATTTGTTTTAAACAAGTCTGTGTCTGTTTCTCACCCGACTAATAACATATATCTATAGAATATTCCACCCAAAACACTAAAGAATATATTTTCATCTTAGAAGCACATGGATCTATCTCCAAAGTTGACCACATATTGCATCACAAAACAATTTTCAAATGATATTTTAAAAAATTGAAATAGCACCCTCCATCATATCTAACCACCATGGATTAAAGCTAGATATCAACAATAGAAATAGTAGAAAGTATATAAATTTGTGGAAGTTGAACAACTGACTACTAAATGAGAATTGGGTCAAGACAAAATCAAGAAGCAAATTAAAAACTTTTGGATGTGGTATTAAATAATAATGAAAACATCATTTTCAAACTTATGGAACACAATGAAGACAGTTTAAAGAGGCAAGTTCATAGCACTAAGTGCCTACATTAAAAAACTTTAGATCTCATATTAGAAACTTAAAAGCATAAATGAACATTCTAGAATAAAAAGAAAAATAACACCCAAAAAAGATTAGACAAAGAAATAATCAAACTTAGGCCTAAAATTAATGAAATGGAAACAAAAGAACAATACAGAGAGTCAATGAAATAGAGTTGATTCTTAGAGAAACTCAACAAGGTTGACAAACTCTTAACAAAATTAACTTAAAAGCAGAGAGAAAATCCAAGTTAATAGAATTAGTCATGAAAATGGGCCATTACTAAAAACAGCAAAGAAATCTACAGAATCATAAGGACATACTTTGAAAAAAATCTGTACTCCATTAACTGGAAAACATAGAAGAAATGGGTGAACTTCTCAATATATTTAACACTTGTAGAGTGAGTTAAATAAAGATAGAGAGTTTAGTTGGACCTATAACCCTTGATAAGAGAGAGACAGTAATTTAAAATCTCCCAAGTAAAAAAAAAAAGCCCAGGAGGCTGGACACATGGCTCAGTGGTTAAGAGCACTGAATGCTCTTCCAGAGGACCTGAGTTCAATTCCCAGCACCCATATGGCAGCTCACAGCTGTCTGTAACTCTAGCTATAGGGCAAAACACCACTGTACATAAAATAAAAGTAAATCAGTGAATATTTTTAAAAAAGGCACAGAGCTTTATGGACTCATTGTAGAGTTTTCTAAATCTTCTAAGAAGAACTAATGCTATATTCCTCAAATTATTCCACAAAACAAAAATTGAAGGAACACTTCCTAATTCATTTTCAGAGATCATCATTAACTTGCTACAAAACTACACAAAGCCTAACAAAAATAAAAGTTATCAATATCCCTTATAAATATTGACATACAATTTTCAATAAAATACTTATAAACCAGATACAAAAACCAACCAACCAACAAACCAAACAAACAAACAAATAAAAAAATCAAAAAACCCAGGATTGCCAAAACAATCCTCTTCAATAACAGAACTTCAGGAGGCATCGCCATTCCAGACTTCGCATTGTATTACAGAGCTACAGTAATAAAATAAAGTTGGTATTGGCACATGTTGATGAATGGAATTGAATTGAAGATCTTGAAATCTATTCCACCTATGAACATCTGATTTCTTACAAAGAAGCCAAAAACATACATTGGCAAAAAGAAACACATCTTCAACAAATGGTGCTGACATAACTGGAGATATGTAGAAAAATGCAATTAGATCCATGTCTATCACCCTGCACAAAACTCAAGTCCAAGTGGATCAAAGACCTCAACATAAACCCAGTTACACTGAACTTGACATAAAAGAAAGAAAATCACTTTGAGTGCATTGTCACAGGAGACCACTTCCTAAATATAACACCAGTAGCACAGACACTGAGAGTAACAATTTATAAATGGGACCCTCCCTCTGAAGCTGAGAAGCTGTAAGGCAAAGGACATTGTCAGTAAGACTACAGCCTAAGAATGGAAAAAGATCTTTACCAACCCTACATCTGACTGAGGGCTGATCTCTAAAATATATAAAGAACTTAAGAAACTAGAGATCAAAAAACCAAATAATTCAATTAAAAAATGGGTACAGAGATGAATAGAGAATTCTCAACAAAAGAATCTCAAAAGGCCAAAAGTCTCTTACAGTTTAAACATCTTTAGCCATTAAGGAAATGAAAATCAAAACAACTCTGAGATACCATCTTACACCTATCAAAATAGCTAAAAACTGTTTTTGATGTTATTAAAAACACAGATGACAGCTTATGCTGGAGGGGATGTGGAGCAAGGGGAACACTCCTCCTTTACTGATGGGAATGTAAACTTGTACAACCACTTTTTAAATCAGTATGGTGGTTTAAAAAAAAAACTGGGAATCAATACACCCAATGATCCAGTAATATCTCTCTTGGACATATGCCCAAAGGATGCACATTCTTACCTCAAGGACATTTGTTCAACCATGTTTATAGCAGCACTATTCTGAATAGCCAGAACCTGGAAACAACCTAGATGCCTCTCAACTTAAAAATGGATTAACAAATGTAGTGCATTTACACACACTCAACAGTAAAGAAAAATAATGACATACTTAATTCTGTAGGCAAATGAATGGATTTCATAGCTCCCCCCCCCAAAAAAAATCACAGGATATTTCCAAGGCTCAGGTGGTCAGGCTCCATTACTGATAACAAAACTTACTTATGTACTCAAACACAGAGAAATGTAGCTGTTGCCCAACTGTCAGATTCACCACTGAAGACTAACATTTACAGTGCTGGAAGGTACTTAGAACTCTACTGGAAGCAAAAAGTAATGATCAGTTTCACTGTGCTATAAACCTTGTGATCTACATAGAAAAATGCCTGCAAGATATGTTGGTGCAATAGTGGCACAAATTTTATGGGAGTAACCAAGCACTTTTTAGTGATTTGAAAGCCCACACCATGAGATGTAATCCACACATTACATTGTTTTAAATTGGCTGGGAATCTTAGACAATGTAAGTCAAGTGCCTAAGGGAAAGCCTACTACTATTATTCTGCCAAAGGAAGAGTAATAAATTGACTCTTGATGACATATTGTTATATCCACAGAGCAAAACATTATTCAGTCCTCATCTGAGGAGCTTCTTCTCTCAAAATACTGGAATTAAAAAAGAGACCCACAACTGAACAATGAGCAGAAAGTGACAAATTTTGGAACACTCAGCCCTAAATGAAATGTCTTTACCAAACCATTATCCTCAACACTCAGGGATCTGTTCAGAAGAGAAAGTAAAAAGACTATAAGAGCCAGAAGTGGCAGATGCCTCCAAGAAAAATGTCTTCCATATACAACAAGGATGACTCACATGTAAACTCATAGAGACAATGAAAGCACAATAAACCTATACAGGTTCAAAATCCCAGCACTGAGAAGGGGAAGTGGACACAAAGCCCACATCTAACCAAGAAACAATTCATATCTGCTGGGAAAGGGAAAGTCAGATTTCTCCAATGAAATATCAACCGTAGTCAAGGGCAGGCACTATAGAGTAGCTGGCTAACACACAAAATGAACTCACTGTGGACTTTATGTTTCATTTTGTTTTGTTTTAGAGTAGATGGCATGGCATGGATGATCCTGGAAAACATGTTAAATGAAAGAAGAAAGTTGCAATATAGTATGGTATATTCATATAGAAAGTCTAGAATAGGCAAACCTACAGATTCAGACCATAGATTCATGGTTGCCGAGATTATGTGTGGTCAGAGGACAACTTTTGGAAGTTGGTTCTCTCTTTCACTGTAAGATCTAGAGTTTGTGGGAAGGTCTTCAGGTTCATGTGTCAAGTGTTCTTTCCCTCTGAGCCATCTTGTTCTCTAATTCTTTTAGAGAACTTGTTAGGAAATTCATTTTTAAGCACAGTTTGCCATCTACCATATTCTTCTTTCTTGTGAAACTTATCTGAAGGTCTCACAACCAACCCAGCCAATATATATAAAAGATGGCACTGCCAGAAAGAGGTGATATTGGTGGCTATATAATCTGTGCAATGTTCTTTTGAGCCTGGCTATGCCCCCATCTTCAAACTGCATCTGAAAAGAAAGATCTCCAAATAAGGCTACCTGGTATTTTGGTATTTGGCTAGTTCTCATTGTTATCCTTTGTCACATTCTCTTTCAGATTCAGACTTGAGTGTCCCAAAATGTGTATCAAAGAACAGGCACAGTGGTAAGATACTACAGCCAGTGCTCTGGTGAATTTTACCCTCACTATTTACCTGTTTTTCCAGCCACGTGGGCCTCCCTTAATGTTCTTTATGGCATTCTTCACCATAAGGTGTCTTGATCTACCTTCAAAAAATATCCCTTAAAAGTCCACTCCATAGATTCTCTGTATATGTCCAAATTAATAATGAACAGTGTGTGAGCTTAAATGTTCTATTTCAGTGAATAACTGACTCAATCATACACAAGACTTGGTTGTCAATACTGGCAAATGAATGCAATACCTGCCTTCAGAGAACTTCTGTCTTGAATAGCAAAGACAACAAACAAGAAAATGTATGATTTATTCTTTAGTTGTGTTTCATGGGGAAGGTAAAGGCTTCTATGGCAACAAATCCTACTAAAGCTAAGGTGTAAATTCAGGAAAATCCTTGAAGAAGGAAAAATCCTTGAAGAACTGATGTGTCAGCTATGGAGAAGTCAGCAAGGTAAAAAGGTTGAGGAAAGAAACATACTTCCTGGGCAGAGTGAACAATATTCTTTGATTTGTTCACTCATTTAACAGCTATTTATTGAGTATGTACTAGAAGTTATGCATTGTTCCAAATGATAAGGATACAGTCATGGGAAAAAACCTAAATCATGTTCTGCTGTTGTTTACATTTTTATGGGAGAGGAACAGAAAATAGACAAATATGTAAAAAATGGTATATTAAATGGTAAGTGCTGTGGAAATTCTAATAAAGGAAATAAAGGATAGTATAGGGTACTGTTGTAACATAGGGGTTAGAATGCAGTCTACGAAAGCCTGAAGAAGAGGCTCCTAATCCTTCCCACAGGCTGGAAGGAGAAGCATAGCTGTGTGACCAACAGTGGATCTTTGTCCTGTTGCTAAATCCTTATACTGTTTTCTATTTATGTATCATCTTGTTTTGATGTGCATCATTTCACACGCTGCCCAGTTTTACCCAGTCCTTGCCAACACAGCAGAGTTGACCCTTCTTCACCGAAAGCTTTTGATTTAGTGCGTTTGGGGACAGTTTCCATGGGAACACGCCTTCAACTTTATAACAGGAGTCAATAGAGAATCAGAGAATTAGGATTCTCTGTACAGAAATGTGCTTTTAGCAAACTTTGCTGTTTTGCAAATGTATTTGCCGACATTAATACCTTATAACTTTAAAGTTTAGCTGATTGGGTCAGGAAAAGGTTAAAGTGTGTTGATGGAATGACCAAATGTGCAGAAGAGAATTTTGATAACTGTGGAAAGGCACTATTCTGTGACTTCTGCTAGACAGGAAAACAGTACACCTGGCTTTCATAGGAAGGGATGTAGCTCAGTGTTCAGAAGCTACATCTCCTTTAACAAGCAGCCAAGCCAGAGTGCATCAGCATGTTTATTGAGAGTAAATCCATACTGCATATCCAAAATTAGTTCCTGGCACATTGCATGGTATTCACAGAAAAGCACTGAGAAATAGAATAGGTATCAGGGCTTAGAGTCGGGGACAGGGCCCCAGACTTGGTGATGTTTGTCTGTAATCCCAGCACTCAGGTTATGAACCCTCTGACAGCATCATAATAGTAGTATCTTCTGTTGACTGTATATTTATTAAGTACTTCATGTACAGTTCCATTAATCTTCAAAGGATTACCTTTCCTGGTAAATATTATCCTCATGTGACGGATGAGGAACATGAACCTCACAGTGTTACTTGACAATATCACACAGCTCAGGGTTTAAATCCTAGCACCAGCACAGACAGAGGAAGAGAGAGTCTGATTAGGTCATTTACTCAATGTTCCACAGCAAGTGGCAGAGCTAAAATCAAAGGTCTTAAAGTTGTGCTCCTACCTCTCATACAGCTCTGTAAAGGTAGCAATTTAAATGGATGAGGGAGTTAATTTATCTGAGAGAATATGAAATTCAACTAAGAACAGCAGAAACAGAGTTCAAATAAAATTTGATTCCAAAGTCTATGATTTTTTTTGTTGTGCTGCTTTGTGAGAGAATCGATAGAGTAGCTAGTAGCATTTGTTGACTGCATATTTACTTAGTACTTCATTACAGTACCACTAATATTCATAATCTAGATAACCTTACATGGCAAATATTATTATCCTCATGTAACAGGTGAGGTAAATGTGCCTTAGAGAGTGACTTGACAGCAGCACACAGCTCAGGATATAAATCCACATCTGCTTCACACCGTGGCCTGTGTTTACTGCGCCTAGCTACCAATCATCTAAAGTGTAAAAAGAGCATAGGAGGTCAACAGCAGTTCTGTGTGGGTAGGAGTGTGTGACTAAATGCATCAAGTGTATGATTTTGAAAATTCAGTTAATATTATTTTACATGAAACAGGTATCAACTAGCTGACAACTTCAAACTCCTATGATGTCCACCTTATGAATTAAGGAGGTACATCTGCCGTGTTCTGGTATCCCTTCCCTTCTAACTCTCTCTCTCTTATATCCTTTGTTGTCTCTTTTTCCTTTCCTATTCTCCTGTCTTCCCTTCTTGGTTCCACCCCTAAACACTCTCCACTTCTAGGGCCATCTGAATTCAGGCAGGGAGATATGAGGACATCTTCTGTGGGATGAGTTGCTGTCAGGGTCACATCAACCCTGAAACTTAATGAACCTCTTACAGAGACAGTGGTCCTGGTCAAAGTGACCTCATATTGAATGAGGAACCTGGCAATTGTCCCAGATTCGTCAATTTTTTTTTTATTAATTTGTTGACTGAGTCATGTACAAGGAAGAACTTGATGTTCTTTAGAGACATCTCTTAAGAGCAGTCATCTGTGGGCTATTGCTAGTGTAAGAGTATGCAGGAGACCTTCTGGTCATTCACTTACTTAGATATCTCGGGATTTAAATGTTTCTGTTAATGTTTGAATGATGATGAAGTAAAAAAAAAAAAAGAGGACACAAGGTCCCTACCCTCATAGAATTAATAATTCTTAATCTAGAAAATGTGACCAAATGCATAATTAGATATTTATGGTATACAAAATGGAATAAGAAAGAGCACTGAGGAAATAGCCATTTGTACTATTTTTAAAAACTCAAACATATTATTCTTTTTTCCTCATTTATTCTTCTTGAAGGTATAAAGAAACCAAAGAAAGATTCACAGAGGCAATGACATTCAAACTAAGCCTTAACAGTAAGCAGCACATCACCAGAGTAAGAAAGAAAATACTTTCCAGGCAGAGCAACATGCTTGTACAAAAGTAAAGTGGTATAAAACTGCACATGCAGCTTCTGGCAGCAGTAGTTCCATACTTTTGGTGAAGGTTCAACTATGTCACTTATTAGCTTGTAGCTGGGGACAAATCACTTGCCTCTCATGCTTCCCTTTTTGTTAACTGGTAAGTATAATAATGATGATAATAATAATAATTTTGTCGACATTATATATCTCATAAAGATTGTATAAGTAACAAATGCAATGGTTAACATGGAATTTTAGTATTGTGTGAGGGTGTGGCTTTCTGTATTCTTTTCATCTTTTAAAAGCTACATGAAAGTGGGTGTAAAATAACTACAGTTGGAAAGCACTTTACACATGTGCACTGGTTGTGCTGCTGCAGATCTTTCTTTTTCTTTTTTTTTTTATTGTTACGAATAAAGAAGTCACACTTTCTATCCTTGTATACCCTTATTCAAGGTCCCTTCCCCCTCCCACCACATCAGGTCATTCTCTCTTCTCCACATTTCCCCCATGGGCAGGCAGTGCCAAGGCTGCAGATCTTATGGGCCACAAACAAAGCCCCATAGGAAAGTATACAAATTCTGTATTCAGCTTCTTGGCTCTAATTTCTTCTAGTTTAGTGTCGGGACTCATCACTTCATACTCTCACCCCCAGGGGCACTTTTCTTCAGTATATGTTGGAGAATATATGAACAAGACTATTTCCCTTTTCCTGTTCAAATGTTCTGTTTTTATTTCTTTCTTATTTTTGCATAAATATTTTAACTCTCTTCTCTTTGTTCTATCATCCTCCACTCTGGGGATTCCAGGAAGCCTTTAACTCAGCTTTTTTATTCAAGTATCTTAAACCTGGCATCTGGAATCCCCATGTTCAGTTTCAAAGTCCTATTCACATGTTATGGGTGTAGCAGACACCATAAAATATACCTCCTGGTGGCCTTTTGTGTGCTCGCATGGTTTCAATGTAGAACAAATGCTTATATTATTCTTGTGTTTAAAGGGTTGTTGATTAGGTAGAATTTGGTTAGCAAATATGTTTTCTGACCCCATGCAATGGGTATGGAGTTCATATTCTAATTAATATTTTCCTGGGAACCCCTCCCATGTGGATACTATTTAGGAAAAAAATGTTAGGGATTCCTGACCAAGTCTATGATTTTAAGTGTTATTGGAACAATGGACTTTTCCATTTATCATTCATTGACAGTGTTTCATTAGTTGTACCTCTTGATAGATGAGTGTATATTTATCAATAAATAACATATGCATTTATCTTTTCATTAATGGTCATTTTATAGCATATATGCATCTTCTTTCCATAGATACATATGAAAATCAACATTGAAAGATATACTAACATTCAAAACCAGGATATTTTGAGAGGAGATTCTCTTAAAACCCTTCCTACTTGGGTTATAATATTATAGGAAGTTAAAATAACCTTCTATAGAAAATCTGCTTGTTTCCCAAAAATAGACACTGAATTCAATATAATAACCTGGCACATTACTTTTACTACCTGTCTGCTTTTTGGGGCTATTTCCTTCTATCCTGAAATTGGAAGAAGAGCCAGCCATTTTAAACAATAATTAACATCTACATGTTTCAGGTACTGGGATTAGCAATGTGCTATATAGAGATGAATAAAATAGTTCTTACCCAAAGGACTTGGTGTGTGTGAGGGAGTGGGGCAAGATTATATTTACACACCTGTGATGAAGAAAGGATAACTAAATGAAAATTTTATAAGCAAAATCATGTACTATGTTAGGTCAAAAGAGAAGAGTATGAATTTGGTTGCACAATGAATATTTAAAAGTTGTGTCCAGGTTCTAATCCCTGGCACTTTAGGTGTAAACTCATTTTTAAAAGAGATTTTACACATATAATTAAGTGGATGTTTTGAGATAAGAGCACCGTAGCATGACACAATAGTACCTATATTCAATAAAAATGTCAGTATTAGAGGAGAAATGCAGAAACACAAAAAGAAGATCAGGAAGGTGGACTATGAGATTATAGTTATGGTACCTTAAGTCATGGAACAGTAGGAACTACCAGAAGCTGGATAGGGTAAGTAAAGATTCCTTGCTAGGCACACTAGAGGAAGTGCGGCCTTTCTTGGAACTTGATTGCTGGACTTCAGAATTGTGAAATAACAAATTTTTGTCATTTAAAGTTACCAAGTTTGCAGTAATTTGTGGCAACGACCCTGGAAAACTGGGGGGAAAAAAAAGACCGTAAAGTGGATGTGGTATTTCAGTTAAATCTTAAAGGAAGAGAAGTTTTTTAACACGGGAAGTGGAAGGGCATTCTAGACTGAGGAAATAACCAGAAGAAAGATACAGAGATAGAAAATGGAGAAGGTCCCTGTATTTGGAGCACCAGCTGTGTGGAGCTGGAAAAACAGGTTAGGGCTGTTTCGTGATTATTAGCTTAGGGATTTTGACATTTGTTTTTCAGGCTTTAAAGAGCCATTGAAGATTTTGGAGGCATGAAATAAGAAAATGGAATTTCCTGTAACTTAACCAAGTTAGAGAAAAGTATTGACTTTTCTGAGCAGTCAGTCATATTGAGTATGTGTTGATTCCACGTGTCTTAGGTGCCAGTAGGTTAGCTTGCGTACGGACAAAAAAAAAAGTTTCATTCGTAATAGATTAATAAGAGCATTTCCCTTTCTTTGTCCTACACTTACTCCTTCGAATCGCACCCTTCAATTCCTGTCAGGGGTTTCCTAGCACACATTTTGCTTTGTAATCCCTAGTGTAATATTCTCGGAACTTTGGCTTGAATGCTTATGTGAATGATTCTGGGAGGCTATGTGAATGATTCTGGGAGGCTAGCTCAGGAAACATTAGACCTAAAAACTAGGCAGAAATTCTGTTTCCTTTGTAAAGTAATCTCTTACTGTCTTATTACCTGGTATCAACTTATTCCATAGTATCAGGCAGTCATTATTCTCCATATTGTACCATCATTATTATCCCAATTATCAATAGCTACTAACAGAGTTACTCTCACTCTCACTAAACACATTGGTCATTAATTTGTCCAAATTGGGCTGTCAGAAAGTCCCAGGAATCTTTCTTTTCCTGCCTTCCTAAAAGTGGGATTACAGGTATATATTGTCCTATCCTAATTTTTGGGTGGGTGCTTGGAATCCAAACTCAGATCCTCATTTTTGTCTCTAAGCTCTTTACTGACTGAGCCATCCTTTATGAGATGTTTTATACACTTTAACTCATGACTTCTTTTACAAGTTCTCTGTGATGTGGAGATTATTTCTGTTGGTCTCTTTTTACTGGTGAAGGGACTAAGATAGCTTTGGGAACACTCAGTAAATGCTCAAGAGTATATTATATTCATAAGGGGCAGAACTCCACTTTATTTGATTCCAAACCATTAAAACACATCTCATTCTCCTTTACTTCTTGTGGGCTGTTGATGTAAAGAAGGCTGAGGCAATTTTTAAGGTGTTGTTAAATGCCAGCTAGGCACAAGGTTGCATGGTGGATGGAGGGTTGCACTTGGACTTCATCTTGGAAACTAATAGTGCTTGCCTGCTAATCTCTGTCCATGGTGCTGGAATGGGTCATAATAGTCCCCCTCACCCAACCCTTACCCCTGCTCCTAAATTTCTTAGTGCTGCCAGGCCACAAACATTTTGAACAGTGTTTGGAGCTGTGAGACAGGGCCCAGAACACTGAACTGCTTGTGTTGGCTTCATTGGGGAATTCCCTCAGTGGCCATGTGCCACTGAAGATAGAAACCATTTTCTCCAGACCTCAGTCTTCTAACTTTGAATCAATCACTGAGCCTATTCCAAGATGTCTCAAAATTCCAGCCTGCAAAGGAAAGGTTTCAAGTAGCAGGAGATGTTCTTTCTCAGGCTGATTTCAAACACAGATTTCAAATTATATAAGAAAATTGGGATAGAAATTCCAGACACTTGATAAGCACCATTGCTTTTCTTATCTGACCCTGCCATTGTCTCCCCTGCCTGGCAACTAAGACACAGCAGCTTAGGACAGTAAGCTCAACCTGATAATTATGGCTGTTTGTTTCAAGGAAGCAGGAGGGAGGGGGCTAGAGTCTCTGCTGCAGGGTCTTTGAATAGCAGGACTGGTCATGAATAGATAACATGAAGTCTGTAAAAACACATCATAAATCACAAAGTTCATCATTGCTATTTATCTGAATCCTAAAGGTCACTCACTGGCTTAACCACCAATCTATTATGTGGCCATGGCCTTTCTTTTTTTACACATTTATAAAGCAGAAAGTAAGAATTTAAGGGTAAACTATTCTAGGGTTCCAAAACCTCACCAAGTGGTTTTGACTTATCCCATTCAAGTTTTGCTTGTTTCCTGGAGCAAGTCTTTGGTTTCATCCATGCTGGAAATGTCACTGATTCCTAAACACATTGCTCACCATCCTGCCATAACACTCCTTAGCCCATATTTTTTCACATGCTCCATTTGCTCTTCTTGCTATGTTCCATGCTTCTACTTCCCTGGGGCTATCATACTTGCTATATGTTAAAAATCTTGAAACCTCTTTGTCCCACAAAGTCCTAACTTATTCTTACTTCTCAGTTAGCCCTCTTTCTATATTATAGCCCATTCTGTAGGTTTCCTGTGTTCATATATCCCCCCACTATAGTATAAGCCTCTTTGAAGCAAAGAGAATGCTTTTAGTTATTTCTTTCAACTCTGGAGACCTAAGTCCACACCTCAGACAAATAGTAACTGAATAACTCATAGAATAGGGATACCCTGGTCAGTTCAAGGGATTCTAAAAGGGAAAAATGAAAACTTTTGTTCATTGTGAGGAGGACAAGGCATATACTTTTCCAATACTGCTTAAGACAAAGGAGGGAGTATTGAGGCAGCTTGATACCACTGTATTTAATGGATTCTCTCAACATATTAGGTGTTTCAGCTCAAGAAACTTGAAGATCTGATGTTGGGCTCAATTTGTTAGCCTTCCAAATCTAGATGCCTTTGAGATACTTTGTTTTGTTCTTTGAAATTAACCAGGGAAACGTCTAATAAACCCTTAGCCAGAGGCTATTATTATGACTACTATATAGTCTCTGGGTACCATAGCAATACCTTATATAAAAAATAATATGATGGTTCCCTTCCTTGTATATGCCTATGATTGCAAAATAATGTTATCTATCCCATTCTCCTTCTATCTTTCTGGCATAACATTAAATTGTGCTGAACAACATTCTGTTTGTGTTCTCAGCACGATAAAAAAGATACTTCTGGACTTATCTCCATTATGACAGCACCTCTTGTGCCCTCAAACATTTCCAGACATTGTACTTCTCTTTATTAAGAACAAGTGGTGGGCTGGAGAGATGGCTCAGTGGTTAAGAGCACCGTCTGCTCTTCCAGAGGACCCGGGTTCGATTCCCAGCACCCACATGGCAGCTAACAACTGTCTGTAGTTCCAGTTCCAGGCAAACACCAAGGCAAATAAATAAATAAATAAAGTTTTTTTAAAAAAAAAAAAAAAAAAAAAAAGAACAAGTGGTATGCAGGGACTGTTGGGGAGGTGATAAAGCCAGCAGGAAGCCATAGGACTAATGGATTTTGGTTGCCATTGTGAAAGGTTCTGGCTATTTTGGAATACTAGTTCCAGAGTTCCAGAAGCTCAGAATCACCTAAATATGCGTTAGGAAGGTAAGAAAGGAGTTAAATAATTTTCTCCCAAAAGAAATTATAGTAAAGTATACATTTTGTTACCAACCTCTAGTTTTTAGTAAATAAATAGAGTGTGCTCTCTACATCCTTCATGGAAAAACACAGGCTCAAAGAGGTTTGATCAATTGAACATGACACAGCTTGTTTATGACAGAATTAAGGTCAATCCAAGTTCTAACAGCCTAGTCTCATACTCTCTTTATCCCACCTAACCCTATAGATATACTACTGATGGCTCTTAAATAACAGGGCCCATTCGCTCACAAATGAAACTATCTTACTTTGCAGCCTTACTGTAATTCTGTATGATTTTGGATGTGCCTTGTATAAAAGATCACTTTATAGAAGATTCTCTCTCACCTCTTCAGTTTAAAAAAAAAAAAAACAAAAACAGGAGAGCACTGAATGATGAAAAGACTGGCCTGTTGTGAGTTCCTCCCCAGGCAAAGCAAAGAATATGATGAAAACTCACAAAGTATCTTTATATTAAATATTTCTGTTATGCTGGGCACTGTAGTTACACTGAGCATTGGAGTTGAAAGTGCTTGCTCTCCTCCCCCAAAAGGAATAGTTTAAAAAGAAAAGAAGAAATGTAAGCAGTGTTACTATCCCATAGTAACAGATTAAGGTAAACACAGGTATTATATGTGCCCATAAGAGGATACCCAGGCTATTCTATAGATAGGGATAAGATCTCAGAAGTTTGCTCGGAGTAGCATTTAAATCAATGCCAACATCAATGAAACTACTCAGCAAAACTTAACATATTGGTTGCTTTTCCCTTCACTGTGACCAAATACCTTACAAAAAAAAAAAAACCCAAAACAACAACTTAGAGAAAAAAGATTGGCTCATCTTTAAGGAGCTACTCTCCATCACTGTGGGGAAGACATAGGGAAAAGATTATGAGACCACATTGTGTTTATACTTAGGAAGCAGAGAGAGACATTAATGTGGGTGCCCTGCTCCCCTTTTCCATTTTTATTCAGCCAACACTCCAGGCCATGTCTGTCTACATTTAGAGTGGGTCTCTTTCACAGTGAAACTCATTTGGAATACACTTATAGACATATCCACATATGTGTGTCCTAGGTGATTCTAAATCCAGTCAAGTTGACAATTAAAATTAATCCTCATCATTAGCTATTATTAATAGAGAAATATTCAGTTTCCTGTTCTCAAAGAGTTAACAGCCTATCACAAAAGAAAATATCAATATAGAAGTGTAATCACATAATTCATGCTATGATTGTCTGTTGGAGAAATCAAACATGGAAAATAGTTCACATTTAATAAAGGCTGGCTATGTGCCAAGCATTTTTCTAAAGAACATGTAGTCCTTAGAATATATATTTATATATAATTTTATAATATGAATGTGTAGTAGATAATATATGACTGACTATATAATATGATTATATATATTCATTCAGCTCCCATGACAACCTTATATTTACTTTTTTTCCTCAATTAAAGATAGAGAAATTGAAGCACAAAGAGGTAAAAAGACCTTGATCAAAGCCACATAGCTAATAGATTGTGTAAGATGTCATAAGTGAGAAAAGAAGCAAAAGCAGCCCCTAATATCTTTTTAATTTTGAGGGGTACTGGAGATTGATTGAGCCTAGGGTTCCCTGTATGTGAGGCACACACCCTATCACTGATCTATATCCAAAACATTTCCTTTAGGTTCTTTTTTTTTCTTTTTTTTTGAGACAGTACCTCAGTAATTTTACCAAACATTGCTCACCTCTTACTGTAGCTCAAGCAGGCCTTCAACTTTTGATCTCCCCCCTGTAGCCTCCTGAATATTGAGAATACAGGCTTGTGCCACCAGGCCCAGCTTGCCTCTGGCACTTATAGGCAAGCCATGATTTTCCGTTGGACAAAACAATCTTTTAAAAACAATGCCAACATCAGATGAAGTTCCTCTGAAAACACAATAAACAGAGACAAAACAAGGCCATTTCATAGTATTGTCTAAGCACAGGCAAAAGGTCATTGTGCCACACATAGAAGCCTTGTTCCCACTTTAGTCTGACCTCTGTCTAGATAATTCTTATTAAAATGACATGTTATACATTTCCCTTCCTGTATTCAACATGGAACAAAACCCTACCTTCCTTAGACCTCCCTCCAATTTACTTGACCAAAGCCCAAATTGTCTAATATACCCTTCATTCAAGCCCTTTACTATTGCCCCATGGTTACCAAATTGGGGGGGGGTGCCATAACAAAATACTACAGAGTAGTTTAATCAACAAAAAATTATTTTTTTAATAATTCTAGAGGTTAAAAGCTTGAGAGCAAGCTCTTGGCAGGTTTGATTTCTCCTAAGGCCTCTTCAGCTAGCAGATGACTTCTAGTGGTGTCTCACATGCTCTTTTTCCAACGAGTGAGCTCCTGGTATCTCTGTGTGTATGTGTCTAAACGTCTCCTTCTTAAGTACACGACTAGTAAGATTGGATTGTAGTCCACACTAATAGCCTTATTTTAACTTAATCATTTCTTTAAACACTATTCCAACAAGAGGCCACATCCTGAGATACTAGGGGTTAGAGCTTCAGCATATAATTGAGGTGAGGCACAATTCAGTCATAAGTTGACATGTGATGTTTGTTCTCCCTCACTGTTACTAATAACACTGAAATTGTTGCAATACAATTGCCTGTTCATGGCTGCTTTTGAGTGAAGACACAAGATTAATAACTGATAACTAATAAATCTTTGTACATTTATTTTGTGTGTGCATTGTGTGGACACACATATGTGCATGCTATTGCACGTGTAGAAGTCACAAGAAAACTTTTGGGCACTGATTTTCTTCTACTATGTGGGAGCCTCAGATCCAACTCAGGCCATTGAACTTGTAAGGAAGTGCTTTGTACCACTGAACCATCTCACTGGCTAGCAACTAACTTTTAAAAAGAAAAACAGCATATGTGGTTAGTTAAAGGTGAAATTAAATGGGCAAAGAGTAATTCATATGTCGATTTAAAGCCAGCCATAGATAGTGGCATTTTACATGCTTAATATTTGTTCCTGTTTTTAAGGGTGAATGCTAAATTTTATTTTATTTTTATATATTTCAATGCCTAAAAAAGGCAAAGGTATTTGCACAGTATACAAGGTAAATAAGGCAATAATCCTATTTTCAAGATCTGAGTATTTTTTTTCTGGTCCAATATTCTCATCTGTAAAGTGGCACTAATAACATTGTGTTTGTTATGAGGATTAAATGTAAGAATTCATATGTTGCTTGCCATATAGTGGTTGACACATAGATAAGCACCCACTTAAGTTTGAATTCTATGAGGGATGAGCCATTATTTGTGGATGAGTTTCTGTGATATAAAAGAAGGGGAAGAACGAGAGTATTCCAAGCAGGTGGAATGATAGACTTTTTAGCTAAGCCTCTTCTGAAAACACACCGAAAGCGTATCTCCTAGGTGAGTCTAAGATACAAAAGCTTGTCTCAACCTCATACAGACACTCTGACTCAAGGATAAAAGAGCCTTGGACGTGGGCCTTTAACTTGACACTAACCTCTGTGTCTTTTACTTTACCAGGAAAAATATCTCCCCTACCCTATTCACACTGTGTGTCGTGTCTGTGCTGTTTCTAGAGAAGAATTAGGTGACAGGCTAGAGGCTCTGTGAAGGGTTATAGAAGTTACACACTGCAGATCTCGAAGTCTGACCTTAGAAAATGAGGCTGTAGCAGTGGAAGCAGAGAAATCCAAAATTGAGCTCTGCGTGACTGGGGAAGCTGGGTTGTGGCAATGACTTGCTGGAGCAAGTGCACACAAAGTACCTAGCTTTATTCTCTCTGTTCTAGCGTCAACATTTAATCTTTCATCCTGGTTTCTAGTGCTGATGACTGTGGTCTCAGGCCCCAGCCTTACACCCAGGGCTTCATCAATACTACGTGTTCCCGGTGGGTCGCTTTTCGATCCTGTGCTGGTTTCTGTTGGGTTCCCAGAACGTCAAAAGGGAAATGACCACCTTAGGAATTTCCCAGTGACAGCAGTTAGATCCCATTTCCTTCCCGGCCATATTCAGATTCCCGTTTTCTCTCTCCTTCATTTCCTAAAAAAACTCATCCCTCTCCAATTCTCTGCCTTGTTCCAACCCTTCCGGCACAATCTACCTTCCAGGGGCTTT
>PVIH01002010.1:24563-206897 GCA_004025045.1 Sigmodon hispidus
GGGTGGGGGTGGGGAAGGGGGGTGCGCGCCCTTTATGACAGGTGGCCGCGCAGTGCGCGCTCCCGGACGTCTGAGGGGACGGCAAAGAGGGACAGACGGACAGGGTGGGAGGGGGGGCACACGAGGAAGGGACTGCAGCGAGGGTAAGGAGTGAGCAGGCAGGAAAGGGAGGGCTGTGGTGGGGAAGGAGGGTAGGGAGGGGAACGCGTCCAACAAGAACAGCCGTGTTGGAGGAAACAATGGCAGGGGCAATAGCGATGGTGGCAGCCGAGGCAGCCCCACTCTGGGCACCTTTCTGAATGGGCAGAGGCAGCTCTGAAAGCAGAGGAGAGCAGGCAGCGCCCGCAGAGGCTCTGAGCCAAGCAGCCCAGGGAGGAGAAGGGGGAGGAGGAGGAGGAAGAGGAGGAGGAGAAAAGGGGGGGAGGAGGAGGGGGCCGAGGCAGGGGGGGGGAGAACCCGGGAAGGAAAACCAGTAGCATCAGCAGCAGCAGCAGCAGCCACCGCCGCCGCCGCAGCAGTGGCAGCATTTAGCAGTAGCGTTCCCAGCGCTAGCGGCAGTCGCAACCGCCCTCCGCCTCTCGCTGTCGCGGACCGCCGCCGCAGCCACCGCACAGAGCGGGCTCCGGGAGCCGCGCGCGCAGTCCGCGAGCGAGGTCGTCCCGGCGCGAGCGAGCGAGCGAGCGAGCGATCGGCGCGGTGAGAGGAGCCTAGGAGGAGTCAGGAGCCGGCGGGCGGCCGGGGAGGCTGTGACTTCCCGCGCCCGAGCCCGACAGCTCTGACTCCATCTAGTGCGGCGACAGCGGCGGCGGCGGCAGCGGCGGCGGAACCTGAGCGAGCGAGCGAGCGAGCGGAGCGAGGCGCGTCCACCTGGAGGGCCCCCCGCGCATGGAGCAGAGGCGGCGACGGTGAGCGGCAGCGGCGGCTCGAAACAGCTGCGGTGACGGCGGCAGCCCAGCCTTGACTGCGGCCGCTACAGCTCGGGACACCGGCTGCCCCAGCAGCCAGCGACGTGCGCCTCGGGGAGGTGGCCAGTAAGGTGAGTGTGAGTGCTGCCATCCAGCCTGCCGCCCCCCCACCCCACCCCCCCAGGCCTTCTCGCTGGCTCCCAGGCCGGCTCGGGGAGGCGGCAGCTGGAGGAGGGGGGTGCGTGGAACGGAGGGAGATCCGAGCGAGGAGACGGGGAAGGAAAGGCAGCGGGGAGAACGTCTGTGTGCGAATGGCGTGCTTGTGCTGTCTGTGTGCGCGAGGGAGCCAGGCTGCCAGGGCGAGCGGCTCGACCCGCCAAGCGAGCGTTGCAATCTAGGAAAGGCCTGTGTGCAGCGGCTGCTGGGGAAGGGGGAGGGGAAGGGAGCGGGTCGGAGCCGCCGCTCGCACACCCGCCGCAGGGCAGCAGGAGCCAGCCAAGCACGCCACCTCCCTTCGGCTCGGTGACCCCGGGGGCTAGCCCGGGCCCAGGAAGCCGGGGCCACGGTGGAGGCACGCTTCGGAGCGAGCGGGAAACCCCACGCGGCAGCCCCAGTTGGCGTCCCGGCCGAAGCCGCAGAGGTGCGAAGCCGTGACGCCTCCCCCGCCTGCCGCTCCCGCGCGCTCAGGGCGCCTCTTGGCCACCGCGCAGCGCCACGGTGGCTCGCACCAGCGGGCCGGAGCTGCGGGCGGCGAGGAGAAGTTAGGGAGCCTCGCGAGCCTCGCCCCGTTTGTCACCTTTGCGGAAACTGGCCCGCGGCCGCTTCCCGCTCTCCCGGCCGCTCAGATGGCCGCTTTTTTCCTTGGCTCCGGGAGTCCTTGGCTGCCGCGCCTGCAAGCACGCTGCGGCTCGGTCCCTGGCAGGCAGCTGGCGGCCCGGGAGGCCACGGGGCCGCCCCGCTCCCGGAAAGTGTGCAAACCGCGCGCTTCAGCTCAGGAATCCAGTGGTTTCAGCATGACTGCTTCTGTCTGACTCGTGAAGGACTGAACCACCCGCGCAAGGCTTTGAGTCTTTCTCGAAGTTTAAAAAAAAAAAAAATCAGTTGAGATCCTCATTTCGACACCAGCACTCTAGATTTTTGCCTAGCTTCTGGTAGCATTTTGGAATGACCGAGCCTCTCATTTTGCTTCTGGGCTTTGGCTACTAACATGTTGAATTCTGGGCAGAAGAGCACACTTAGATGTTTGGCCTTTTCAAACGTTCCATTTTCTAGACTTGTCTGAGAATACACAATAGTGTGTGGGGTTGGCAGGACTTCTTAAAAACCATCTATAAAATACTTTAGCGCTGGGATTTGAAAAACTGTTTTAGTTGGAGAAGCAAAGTGTGCTAACAGCTCCTGGAATATTTTGATGAGTGAATAAAAGGTGCTCCAATGGTTTTCTCTGAACTGCGAGAGACCATTTGGAGCTTTTTGGATGAATCGCACATCTTTACACATGAATAGCATGACCAAACATTTTATTTACAGCAGTGACGTTCTCATGACTGAGGAGAATTTACACTTACTGAAAATATATTTTTAGAAAGAAACAAAAAAGTCCTAAGTAACTGTCATTTTACATATTAACTAGAAAACCGGCTAATCTAATAAAACTGGCTGAGTGTCTGAAATGCTATCCCAGTGAAATATGTGGCTGTGAATATAATTAACCATCTGTCTAGTGAGCAATTTAAATTTGGGCTGGTACATTTTTATTACAGTCTCTAATTTCTGGAAGACTTGTACGTTTTACCCAGCACTAACAACAAAAGCGTATTTGCTTACTAGGTCAAAATTTCCTTGTGTGGTAGGGGATTTTCCTTTTATCCCCACTCTTATTTCTAAATTAGTCTCCACACTCCTTGACCAGGAAGGTCAAAACAAGCCTCTTGTATTTTTTTTTTGTGTGTGTGTGTGTGTGTGTGTGTGTGTGTGTGTGTGTGCAAGTAACGTATTTACAATGAGGGAATTCAAAGCAGCTCAGGCGGCTAGTGATTAGACATTTTTGTTTCTTGGAAATACTTTGCAGAATTTTACCTCCCACAGAACCTAGATAGATTGCATGTATTTAAGTTGAAGAGACAGAATTTTTTGTGTTCAAATAGGGTAGGGTGAGTTATTTTTAAGACTTAGATTTTGATTTCATTTACTTTGTCTTTTTCTACTTAATTCTCTTGTAGGTTCCCCCCCCACACACATCCTGGCTATTTTTATTGTCTCCATACCCCCCCAATAAGCTCACAAAACCGTACCCTTTTGTCCCCTTAGGTAGTTTTTTACATTAACAATATTAGATCTTTTAACAATGTCAAGAAACTGCTTTTTTGAAGACCAAACATTCAAAATATCAAAACATGAAAGGATATTGTTCATATTTAAATTCTTCCTGTAATCTGATTTTAACTTGAAAGTAATTACTTGAAAAAACTGAAAAGAGTTGTGGGGGGGGGGAGATTAGATTTCACAGACTCCAACCAAATAGCTATTGTTAACATAATTAAAAAGAAACACAGATTGATCATGCAGTAAGCCAAAGAAAACCATTTAAAAGAATATACTTTTAAAACAAATATTTACCTAAATTACAGCTCTGATAAATGGGTAACAATTATATAAGCACACGGCAGAATTTGACATATGTCAAGTCTGTTAAATAAATCAGCCTGTGCAATGAATAAATCTTCGATGCATCAATGCTTTTTGACACACACATGCGCACATGCAGGCACACACGTGCAAACCTGTAATAGCCCTGTTGCCAAAGTCAAACAACTGCAGAACACTGCTACTTTCTGTTTTACTCACTGTCTTTCTCCCGTCCTTTTCTTCTTTTCACAATCTGATTACTTGTAAGCTACCCAGAGAGCAGAGAGAACTAAAGATGTGCTGTGGCTTCCCTTCGCTTGTGTTTACGAAGGTACAAGAGAGAAAGAAAAGGCAATAGCGGCTGGATTTAAAACACTCAAAGAAGAGCTCATGGAACTCTAACACAATCACTGTGGAGGTTCTAGTCTCGCTCAAGTATTTCCTTAGGGGAGGGACGGTCTTAACTAAAGAAGCATTGATTGCAGTTTCTTTATTTCTAAATCCAGTACTAGTGTGTTTTTTTCCTTCTGCAAGGCCCTTCCTTCATAGTAGAAGATTCTAGTTGGCCTTTGACTGTTATATGTAAACTTTTTATCTGTTGGCACACATGTAGTTAAAATGTACCTGCTGACAGTAAGCAAAGGAAGGAAGGGATCAAAAGGGTGATAGGAAAGGGAATGATTCACTAAGAAGTAGGACATTTGGTTTTTCCTATCTTGGATTTCAGATTTAAACTTTAAACTTTATTTTCGTAGTTTATTTCCTCTCAGTTGAGCTCCCTAGTTAATGGTTCCTCACCAGAGCACCTTTTCAAAACCAAGGTCATAAGGTTACACACAAAGAACTTAGCTGGTTGTCCAGGATGCTTATCCAGGTCTGTTTGAAAACAAAACAAAGAACCTTGGACAAGAGCACAACTTCAGGCTTCCTTTAAGTTCATAACCTTGCTACTATCCTGAAAATGTGTTCTCAGGCAGAGATGAAAATCCCTGTCATATCAAAATTGTTGACATTATGCAGCAATAGGTACATGACAACTGAGGGGAAGGGCAGTTAGGGGAAGCTGCTTTTTTAAGGTCTGCTCCAGGTAGAGGCTTAGACACCGGGGCCTATTGTCTCTTCCCTCTGTATGCACAGTGATTCACAGTCTTCGGCTAAGGAATGTGCCCCCTTTTTCCTTGTAAGTGATATGATCTAACGTCTTTCCTTTCCTGGTTCTTTAGTAGAAAAGGAAACCTAACGTTTGTGTTGTTGCTGTTGTGTTCCATTCCATATTTTTTTTCTTTTTCTCATGTTGAAGATAAAGCACACAGGACCTTGCACATGCCAAACAAGCACTCTACCACAGAACTACATTCTCAGCCATTGGTGGTTTTGTTTTTCATTTTGAAACACAGTCTGTTTGTAGCCCAGGCTAGTTTTGGATTTTTCATCTCCCTACCTGTTACGTCTACTTCTTAAGTACTGTTGTTAATATGCATGTGCCATAAAACCTGGATGAATTCTTGAGAGCAGTTACGATGCACATATTTTTGTTTTGTTTTGTTTTTAAAAAACAAACTAAATGGCATGTTTATACATTATCTTATTCTCCCCATGAGATGATTTTGACTTTAACCAGATATGTACCATTTTCTCAAGTATCCCCAAATCCTATTTAAAATGTCAGCCTTTTTCAAGTGTCACACAAACAAGCCTAAGAAAAACTTTTCCTGATATTATCCAGAGAATATTTAGAGACTTGAGAACAAAATTTGTACACTGGACCTAAATGTCGAAGTAATTTAGATCTCCCCCATCAAAAATAAGCAAAAATCCAGATGTGGTATAAGCCCTCTCGCAAGAGCCAGTAGCAAGAAGATCCTGAGTTGAGGCCAGCCTTGGAAACAGTGGGTTCAAGGCAATCATGGGATATACAGTGAGACACTGTCTTATTCTTTTAAAAGATGGAATTGTATAAAGCCCTGTGTTCAATCCTTAGCAACATCTAAACTGGGCATGGTGGTATAATCCCAGTACTCAAGAAGAAGAGGTAGGAAGACAAGAAGTTTAAAATCATCCTCAAGTCGATAGTAAATTTGAGACCACCCAGGATACACAAGACCTTTTCCGACATAGACGGAAGGAGGGAGGCAGGAATGAGAGAGGAGGTGAAGGGGAGAGAGGGGGGACTGAAAAGGAGGAGGAGGAAGATGATGAGGAGATCTATTTCATTTGGATAAAGTTAAAGCTTTTCCTCTATTTGAGATTATCAGCAGGTTAATATATGTTGTATTAGAGCCTCGGAAGGATTGATGCTTTGTGTACAACAGAATTGGAATATTGGGTTTGAAGATATCACTACAAAATGGGATTCTTGATTTGCACATACACATGCACTCAAAGAAGTATGGAGAGTGCCTGTCCTTACTTTCATAAAAGCTCGGTAAAAGCTGGGACTGCAGAGAAGGCTCAGAGGTTAAGAGCACTAACTGCTTTTGTAGAAGACTTAAGTTTGATTCCTAGCATCCACATGACAGTTTATGACCATCTGTAACTCCAGTTCCAAGGCCCTCTAGAAGATGTACATAGTACAGAGACATACATGCGGACAGAGCACCACACCCATAAAGTAAAATACTTTTAAAAAAATTGGTAAGAGATAACAAGTTTAAAGTTTATTTGAAAAACCTTAGGGTTAGAAAGTACATCCTGACCACCATATTGATGAAGAAAAATATGTAGCACTAAGGGAAATATAAATGGGAGACAAGATGATCGTTTAAACTGTCTGCTTCCTAGTCCTAAGAATCTGGGATTGGCTTTCATTGCTCTGAGGCTGGAGTGAATTTAACTGTGGTTCCCTGTTTAAAAATGAGTGTCATGGAATAATAATGTAAACAAGAAGGAGAAATCAAAGCCAGTTAGAAGTGCTTTTTGTATATATTTTCAAGCTCTTATTACTTAGTTGAGCATTACCAGATCCACTGTTAAAATCAGTCTACATTTCATACCTCAACTAATATCTAGAGCTTGAGAGATCAGCCGAAACCAGGAAGAATGGCAAGGAGATTACCTAAAAAGCAAGATTAGTAATTGGATGTTTGTTTATGAAAAGCAAAATTTGTAATTGAATGTTTGTTTCAGTCAGTGTATCAATAATTATTTTGTCTTTCTCTCCTCTGCAGTAACTTAAATTTTGTGGTACTAGTGAGGTTTTTCTGTGTCTTTCCCCTATATTTGACATGTTTTTCCAGGCACACATTTGATTTATTAACCCAGAAGTCAGTCGATGATTTGTCGGAGCAGAAACTCACTTTCCCTTTATCTATTAAGTAAATGAAGCACATTCAGAAGATATGTCGCTTTACTAAGAAGTATAAAAAGGGCCATCATTATTTAGCTCAATGGTCCCTTACTGTCACAGGAACTGGTATGAAAATTTGATGGCTACCAAGTGTATGCTCTTCAGAGAACCACATATTTATATACACACATGCACAATATGCATACATTTCAAGAAGTTCAATCATGCAGTGTGAGTTAAAAGCCTCGGCATGATCGATCAGTCTTGATGCACGCCTTTAATCTCAGTACTTGGGATGCATAAGTAGGCAGATCTCTGAGTTCAAGACCAGCCTGGTCTACAGATCCAGTTCCAGGACCACTACTCTCAGCCTACTACATGAGAAACCTTGTCTCGGAAAAGCAAAGAAGCAAACAAAAACAAGCTTCTGAATTGCCTTTTCTTCAATTGTTACAGAAATACTCTTGCATGCCTGTCATGGTCACAGTAGCTTGAAATGAAAGCATGACAAGGACTCTCAAAAAACTCTCTACCAAAATCATGGTTCATAGCCCTCAGCTACTGTTCAAAAATGTTTTTCTGATTGACCTTCCTAGGCATTTTTATTATGAAAAAGAGGCACTCAATACTCCCTTGAACATTACTGTTCTTACCTTAAATATGTTGCCTCATTTTGATAAATCCTAGTCTTGTTAACTCTAGGATTTTTAAAAATCCTTTTTCATATACACGCATGTAAAAACAATGAAAAAGGAACCTATGAATGTGAAAGGGCAAGGAGGGGTATTTGGGAGGGTTTGGAGGGAGAAAAGGTTGGGGGAAAATGATATAATTATAATCTCAGAAAGAAGAAAAATATGGAAACAAAAAATAAACGTTCGGCTCTCACGTCAACAATTTGCATATTAATACATTATATTCCATAAAATCTCCGTGTTCATTTTCCTCTACCCTTCTCTTTTGTGATTTGCTGTCTATATATTTTGCTTATCCAAGAATAGAAAATTATTCTTGGTACCAATTGTTAGGTGTAGTGATGGGGTCAGAGAGGAAAATGACAGATACGTCATGAGATACTTGAGATTCATGGTCCTTTTGGAGCATTAGTCATTCTGGAGTGAGTTAAAAGATTTTATCCTGGAACTCTAATATCAAATACTAAATGCAAATCTCTGTAATTGCTGCAAAAATAAATATATGCCACATCTGTGCCTTGCAGTTGGGATGGTAATATGTATAATTCCTATCCATGAATAAATGTTTATGGCATTTTTTTCTTAGCAGTTTGGACTATATAGAGTATGAGGGTTAATAGAATCTAATGCTTGCTGGGTCTATTATCATTTATAGTGTGATTTATCAAATGTTTTTTGAGCATCTATTATATGCTAGGCATTGGGATATTGGGGATAGAGGGAAAAATAAGATAAATTGTCCTATTATAAGAAATTAGGTGGTTGTGTCTTTTACTTACCTTTTTTTTTAATTCAGTGAATTTTTCTATTATCTCTATATTCTGCATCTTTGGAATATAACTACAGTTATCTTAATATAGAAAATCCCTCAGCAAAGAGATCTCAAACTGGACTGCAACAAGATCTCTAGCTTCTGTGGCACAAATGTTTCTGTTTTATCCCTGTCTTTGGTTTAATACAGCCTCATTTAATTGACAGCAACATGTTTCATTTTCTCATGATTCGGAGGACAGATGCTCTATCATTGATTTCATTGATGATATAGAATTGCAAATAACATTCATCATTATATATTGGCGATTTCTAGAGAATACAATCTGTACATGCTGCTGTATTGCAGATGTGACTGGATGTGAGTGAATGTATGAGAATGCCTGAGATGGACATTTAGTGTCTTCATAAATCATTCTCCACCTTGTTGGGTTTTAAAACTAAAATTTAAAATTTTATTTAAAATTAAGTTTAAAATTAATTTTATTATTTGACAACTTTATACATATATGATGGTGTTCTGATTGCTCTCATCCCCTATTCTGTGTCATTTGCTTCCCATCCTTACTAAAGCCTCTACAAGTCCCTTTTGTACATTTATGTCTGTTTTTCACCTTATTTTTGAGACAGATCTCTCATTGAGCCTGGAGCTTGTTCAATTTGAACCCTAAAAGGGCTTGCCAGCAACTCCCTGGGATCCTCATGTCTCCTCTTCTCTCATGCTGGTATCACTGTGCCTGGTTTTTTTATGTAGATGCTGGAGATCTGAACTCAGATTCTTGTGATTGTGTAGTAAGCACTTTAAAAACTGAATGCTCCAATGCCCCAGTGTTCCAGTTGTCTATTTAGGAGTTAGTTTTTAACTATTGGTGGATGCTTCGGTTTTATACTATGGCTACTATTTTTTTTTTTTTTAAAAAAAATTGTACCCAAAAGTTAGTGCCTTAAAACAACATAAATTATTATTCAGTAGTTGTGGGTGTCAGTAGTCTGTACTCTGTTTCAGTAGGCTAAAGTTGTGTGAAAATAGCTGTGTTCCTTTTGGAGACCATAGGAGGAAACTATTTCCATTTGTTTTCTAGCTCCTAAATGCTGCTTATATTTAATGTCTTGTTGAAGACTTTCCATATTCAAAAGCTTTTATGGACAATTGAGTCCCCACATCTCATTACTTCAATCTTGTTTACATCTGCATCTCTGATTTTTTATTCTTCTTCTTCCCTTTTCCACTTACAAATACCACTATAATTGTATGAATAGTCAATCTCCCCAGGACAGAGTTAGTTGATTTGCCACCTTAATTCTATAGACAATCTTAATTGCTCTTATCAATATAACCTAAAATATTCACAAGTTCTTGGAAAGAGGTGTGAATGGTTTTGAAAGACAATTGGTTTGTCTGTCACAATTAGTTGATTTTTGTTTTTAATTTTTATTTTGCATTAATTAATAGATTGACATTAGAAAGAACAGTAAGGCCTTGTGTATTCCTCACCCAGTGCTCCCAGTTGTTATATCTTGCATAACCATAGTATAATTTTTGAATCATACGTTTGCCTTTGAAATACTGTGTACAGTCCCCTGCCATCATATCACATATGTATATTTGTATAACTACCAACACAATCAAGAAAAAGCATTATTCCATCATAAGAGATTTTCTTGTGCTTTGCCCATTGCATTTTTTATACTTTTACTCTATGCCATACCAGACTTCCATATTCACTGTTCTATTTTCCATATCTATAGTTTTTTATTCCAAGAATATTACATGAATGGAGGCTTAGAGTATATGAACTTTTTAGGTTGGCTCTTTTCACATAGCATAATGCCACAGCTGCACTTGAGATTTTTGTTGTTTAATTGCTTGTTTAAGAAAGAATCTGACTCTGTAGCCCTGACTAGCCAACACTCGATATATCTATCGGTCTGCCCCTGCCTTCTGAGTTCTGGGATTAAAACTGTGCATCATCAGGCTCAGCCATCCAATTTATTTTGTACGTAGCATTTATACTTTCTTGCTATTCAACAATTTTATATAGTATGACTATCACAGTTTAGTTTTTCACCTGTTGGGAGACTTTACTTGTGTATACTTTAGTCTATCAAGAAACAAAGCTGCTGTGAGCATTGATATACAGGTTTTTGAGAGAATACAAATTTTCAATTTTCTGGGATAATTTTTTGTATATGATTACCTGTTTGTATGGTAAGTACATGTTGAGCTGGAGAACAACCTGAGTTACATAATTAATTCAAGTCCAGTTTGAGCTACATAGAGTTCAGAGAGGAGAGACAGAGGGAGAGTCAGGGAACCGGTTTTTACAGTGCCTATCTGTAACTTATTATAGCGTACTAAGATTGACATTTTGCATGCTTTAGTAAATTGTGGAAACCTTTCCTTTCTTAACTTACTTTACCCTTCCCTGTTTATAACAATGGTTTAAAATATTTATTCTCTAAGTATTTATTACTACATCAGATAGTGTTAAAAAAATTTTGCTTCAGCTGTAAAACATAATTGTTATTCTTTCTTTATAAGGTTCCAAGATCATGTCTTTTGCCTTTTTTCCTGTTTAGAGAACTTCTGTTAACAATTCTTTCAGTGCAGGTTTTCTAGCAAGAAATTCTAATTTTCTTCCATTTGAGAATTTCTTTATTGCTCTTTAATTCTCTAAAGAAAATTTTCACTGGATGAAGGTTGATAGTTCTTTTATGAATATGCTTGAGAAATATGTCATCCCATTCTAGCTTCCATGGATTCTAATGAGAAATCTGCTGTCATTTTAACTATTTTCCTTGTAGATAAGGTTCCATTTCTCTCTTTATTGCTTTAAAGATTTTTTAAAAAGAAGTTTGACTATGATGTACCTCAGCATAGAGTTCTTTGAATTTACCTACTTTGAAATATAGTTAGCCTCTTGAGCATGTAGGGTATTTGTCATTTGCAAATTATAAAACTTTAAAATAGCCATCATTGCTTTGGATCCCCGACCCAGCTCCTATCATTCTTGTCTTCCTCTGATCACCAGAAATTATTGTTTTAGTCCTATAATTCCCAGAGGCTCTGGACATTTTCCCAAGTCTGGACTTGCTTTCTCACTCAAATTGAATAATTCACATTCTATTAAGTCAACTAATTCTTTTCTCAGTACTTTCCATTTTGCTATAAAGAAGTTTCTGTGTTATATTTGTAAATACAATTTATTTTGTTTTTATAATACTTCTAAAATTTCTACTGTTTTTCTGTATATGCTGCTTTACTTTGCATTTTCTCTTTGTTACAAAAGTACTTATAAATGCTAATTGAACCAATTTTGTCACGGTAGTTTTAAAGTCTTTGGTAATTCTTTTTTATTATTATTTATTAAGTCACATTTTCTATCCGTGTATATCCTTGTTCAAGGTCCCTTCCTCCTTCCACCCCCACCAGTCACTCTCTCTTCTCCACATCTCCCCTTGGTAATTCCATTTCTTTTTATTTTTTCTTTTCTTTTGGTTGTTTTTGTTTTGTTTTCAATACATCTCAATTGTAGTTTCCCCTCCATTCTCTCTCCTCCTAGATAATTCTCATATCTTAGCCATTTTGCTTTGAACACTGGTTTACCTTCAGTTTGAGAGCTTCTGTTTCTTAGTATAAGGGATGCTTTTCCTTGTTTTATTGTTTGTTTGTTTGGGATTTTTTTTAGGCAGAGTCTCAAACTGTAGTCCAGGAACTCACTATATAGCTCAAACTGGCTTAGAACTCATGACAGTCCTCCTGCTTTGACCTTATGTGTGCTGTGATTACTGAGCCATGCTGATTATGAGCTTAATGAATGATTTGTTTTATTGTTCTTCTTTTTCTTTTACATGTATACCTGCATATGTGTGCACCATGTGTATATTGATGACCATGTAAGACAAGCAAGCAACCTCCCCTTCACTCCAACTTAAGATTTTCATTTTTTTTTTTTTAGGTTCTAAAGTTGAAGCTCGCATGATGGTTAACAGTTTTTATTTTGAAGAACTAAGTCTCAGAAATATTCAAGTGAGTTTCTCAGAGCCACACTATACATCACTCTGATCCACAGTGATTATTATAGGCCGGGCCTTAATCTTTTCTCCTGGATTTCCCTATCAATGGTGTCTTTAAACAGGATAATGGAAAATCTTACTTCCAAATTCGTGAAGCCTGTCTTTATCCATTGCATTTAATACTCTGCTCCACCTGACTCCCTTCGCAACATACTGCTTCTCAATTATCAATAGAGCCTTTAATTTTCCTTTTATGTTGTCCGGGATCTGTATGTTATTTGACTGCAGCTGTTTTCCTGATATATTGTGTGGCTGGAGCAAGGTCATTGTTGCCCTGAAAGAGTACAGCCTGGATCCAGTACTTCAGGTAATCAGACAAGAAAGGCTTGAGTTCCTGTGTATGAAAAGGGGTCAAATGGGAAGAGACATTAAAAACAACCATTATGTTATAAGGTCCTCACCAAAAGGAAAGAGAGTTTATAGCTAAGAGATGAACGAAAAGGAATGACAAAAGAGGCTAGGGCTGGAAATCAGGAGACAGTGAGTTGACAAAAAGCAAGTGGATTCAATGAGTAATAAATAAGCAACAAAAAGGCCACGAATATAGATATTTCCTCCAAGTTGAGATGATAAAGATGGTGCTTTTATGAGTATGACATTAAAATAAAAGCTTCTCTTCATTAGATTCAACTTCCATAATAAGACAACGTTTTTAAAAATGTTATAAGCTAAGTTATGATGAGGGAATAAATTTAGAAAACCATGTTCCCCATATGATTCTTAGGAACCAGTATGACTTTGGTTCTGAAAGGAATGACAAATATCATTTTGGGTGCGTAACAGATACCACTAAAAGGGTAAGTGATTGGAGGAGACAACCTCTGTCTGTAAAAAATTCAATTTACAGAAGAAATTTAAAATGACCTTATAGTAAAGGATGAAAGCAGAAGCATCCAGGATCCCTAATCTTGAAAGATATGCATTTATTCAGTGAAAGCAGAAGCATCCAGGATCCCTAATAAAGGATGAAAGCAGAAGCATCCAGGATCCCTAATCTTGAAAGATATGCATTTATTTAGTTTTTGCCATACAGACTAGAACAGAAATTTGTTGAGTTACTTTAATAACTTTGATGTATCAAGGCTCTAGAACCTCTGTTTTATCTCAGTGACTGTATTTTTCTTTCTCTTGTTATTTTTTCTCTTCTTTTCTAGTTCTTTAGTTTTTAAGGTTAAGTTCATTTGTCATTTATCAAAATAATCCTTGAAGGGTAGAAGTATAGCTCAGTAATAGAATGCATTCAAGGTCCTGGATTTGATCCTAGCACTACAAAAAAGAAAATTCATTAACATGTCACAAATACTGAAGTGTATAGAAAAAAAATCCAACTTTTTAAAGTTTATGTATGATTTTGTTTTGAGTAATCAAAAGTACTGCAAAGCCCTGAGACTGTGTGATATGACAAACATACCTGGATATACCCTCAACTTGACAAATGAACATTTTGAATGTAGTTTTCCTTTTGATTTTTATCAGAAAGAGAAAATAAAACATACCAGACAAGTTAAGTTCTGTCCTCAGCCCAATCTTATTTCCAACAACAAGCCCTAAGATAAATTTGGTGTGTGTTTTCTATTTTGTTTTATACCTTTGCTCATGTAGTTGTAACCATAAATAATATATAGATTTTTTCAGTGTATTTAAATTTTCTGTAAGCAAAATCCTAAAGTATCTGCCATGCTTTGGATTTTTTTTGATGGTTCAACTACTTATTTGAAGATTATCTTACTTTTTAAAATTCCTCGTTTCTTCCTCGTATCTTAGGGTCAATAGTATATTACATTTTTTGTTATAAAAATAGACAAATCATGTTATACAAAAATTGGAAAATTCAACTAATTGATGTCAAAAGACCAGAGAGCTCAATGTTCCACTCTTAATTTCAACTGTTCAAAACTCTAGGCAGCTCAGTTAGCCCAGTGGGTCTTGCAATAAAATCCTGAAGAGCAAAATGGCAAGGGTCCAGAGGGATACCTCTCTGCCAGTCTCTTAACACGTTCATGAAGGAATAAAAAGAAGCCCAAAGAAGGAAAAAGAACCAAACAAGAGCATACATTCAGAATTATAGATAGATAGATAGATAGATAGAGAGATAGGCCATGAATTTGAGAGGAAGCAAGGAGGTAAAAAGGGGAATTAGAGGAAGGGAGTAAATTATGTCATTCCATTTTAATTTTAAAAAGAAGAGTAACAAGCACTCTTAAGCCATTGAGCCATCATTCCAGCACCCAGATATGGTTCTTCAAAAATTAATAAGAACAAATCTTAGATTCTCGAAGAATTCATTCAGGACAATTAGATAGCCTTCTGGAGTTCTTGAGGTCTGACCATTGGACACTGTAATAGATCTTTACACCTCTAAGATAAGCACTTTGCAACACAAAAGGAGTTACTTCTAGAGCTGCTTGATCCATCGAAACTTACCTTGGAGAATTAATAGTAGTGGTTTATTTTGGTCCATTAAGTGAGGTGGAATACTTAATTTTTCTACAGCTGGAGTACAAAGTATGAACGTCATTAAAGTGTCTTTATGACTGACTAAGAGAGGAGAGGCATATATTCAAACAACTTTTATACAAATAGACACACATATACATACAATTAAATTGTTTACAAGTTTATTTTTATCATTTAATTGAAATATATGCAAAGTGCATCCAACTGCCAGGACTTGCTGTCAGAAGGGAGGGTGGCGGGTTATTTTGTTTGTTTTGTGGGTGTGTGTGTGCATAAAGTTCTTTTAAAGAACCATATCTGGGTGCTGGAATGATAGCACAATGGATTGAGAGGGCTTACTTTTTTTAATTAAAATAGAATTATATAATTTTCTCCCTTCCTTTTCCTTCCTCTAATTCCTCTCTCTACTTTCTTGCTTCCACTCAAATTCATGGCCTCTCTCTATATCCATTTATCCTTCTATCTACCTATCAAAGTTTACATCAGATGTCTTCCTCAACTGTGTTCCACTTTATATATTGAAGTAAGTTCACTTGCTGAATCCAGAGCTCACTAGGCTAGTCTGGGTCATCTGTTTATCCAGGGATTACCTATTTCCACCTCTTGTGTACTGGGATTGCAAAAAAGCCACCATCCTCTCACAGGCCACCATATCCACTTGACTTTTACATGAGTTCTGGGAAATACAGTCCTTACTGAGCCGTATCCCCAGGACTGGTAATACATTTTTTAAGACAGTTTATCATATTGAGACAACAAAGCACAGGGATTGAACAAGCTGAATACCACACAGCAAAAATGTATGATGCTGCAAATAAAAATAAAATAAACAGGACTGGAAAGATAGCTCAGTGGTTAAGTGTGTTTGCTGCTCTTGCAGATAACTGGAGATTGGTTCCTAGCACTCATTTCGTGTGTCTCACATCTATCTGTAACTTCAATTTCAGGACATCTATTGCCTTTTTCTTGCCTCCATCTGTAAAACCTCTCACTCAAATACATATACATATAATTAAAAATAAAATAGTAATTAAAATAAAAATGAAAGTGACATTACCCTTGATGTCTTAATTTTCTATATTTCTATTTTTGTCAGTCTGTCTGTATACCTGTCTTACCTGCTTGTGTTATATGTATGTGAGGCACATATGTGTTACAGTGAGTGTGTTGACACAAGAGGATAACTTTTGGAAGTTAGTTCACCCCTTTCACCATATGAGAGTATAGAACTCAGTCTTGGCAGCAAGCACCTTTACCCAATCAACCATCTTGCCAATCTTTATCCTTGCTCTGGGGTCTTGTGAAGCTAAATATTAGCCCATTGAAACTCATTAATAGTTCTACCTTCACAAATTTAATTTGCTGCTGGTTTGCCTTTACTGTCTTTATAATGGCCAAATGTCAACTCACAGTAGTTATTATAAAGCCTTGCCAATTTCAGTTTTTCAGTTTTCATCTTTGGCCTTTTGTGCAGGGCTGAAAAGTCATTAGGGTCATGCTAGTTGCTAATTACATTTTGACCCCAAGATAGTGTGTGTTTGGAAGGGGATGGTATTCATTTACTACTATCAATCAGTGAGAACTCCAGGATTGGGAACATTCCATTCTTATTTTACTTTCTAATAATTTATTTTTATTTATACTTCTTTCATAATTATATCTACATTCCAGTTTTAAAGCAGAATAAACAAACTTTTTCTACAAAGAATCTTTGCTGCCGTCAAAAGAGTTTTTATTTAAAAATACCTATTTCTAAAACCATATAGCTACAGCCACCTATTTTTGAAAAACAGTGTCGAAAATATACATCAGAAAAAAGACAAATGATACTGAGAAAACTTGTTATCCACTTGTGAAAGAATTAAGCCAAATACATATCTTTTATGTTTCACAAAAACAAATTCAAAATGGATAAAAGAATTTAATATAAGACGTGAAATTCTGAAAGTGCTACATGAAAATATAGGCAAAACACTTGAAGATATAGACATAATTAAAGACTTCATTAAAAGCACAGGAAATAATCAGCAGAGTGAAGAGACAACCTACAGAAAGAGAGAAAAATCTTTGCTAATTATGTCTGACTGGTTTTTTTGTCAACTTGAAGCAACCTAAACTCAGTTGAGAAAATGCTTCCATTAGATAGCCTGTAGTCAAGTCTACAGTGGATTATTAAAATTACTCATGTGGGAAAGCCCAGCCCATTGTGGGTGGTGCCACCCCTGAGAATTAGTTATTTTTCTATTGCTGTGATAAACACTATGACAAAAGCAGCTTATAGAAGGAAGAGTTTATTTGAACTCATGCTTCCAGGGGGATAAGAGTCCATCACCATCATGGTGGGGAAACATGACAACAAGCAGCAGGTACAGAAACAGAAGAAACAAGCTAAGGGCTTACATTTTGAACCACAAGCATGAAGAAGAAAGTAAGTACTGGGAATAGTACGAGGCTTTGAAACCTCAAGCCCCCCCCCAGGATATACTTCCTCCAGCAAGTCTATACCTTCTACACTTCCCTAAACAGTGCCACTAATTGGGGGCCAAGTGTTCAAATACATGAAAGAATCAGAAGACATTCTCATTCAAACCATCACAGAATATTCTTTAAAAAAATATATTTAACTGCCATGTGATACAGCTATACCACTACTGAATTTTGAGTCAGCATATCAACAAAAAGGAGATACTTGCTCATCCATTTTCACTGTTGTACTATTCATAATAGCCAAGGTATGAAACCATCCTAGATGTCCATGAACAGATGAATGAGTAAAGAAAATTTGGTATATAGACACAATGGAATTTTTTCTAGATTTTAATGAAGAATGAGCAATGTCACTTGCAGGAAAATGAATGGAAATGGGGATCATTATATTAAGTGAAATGTCAGACTCAAAAAGGCAACTATTGCATGTTATCTTTAAACCTAGGAACTATTCTTAAGTATACATATATGCCTCAGCACATATGATAAATTTAATAAAATCATTAAACCAATAATTATATAGTTAATTGATCCTGTTCTTTATTCATATTTAAGTAAAGATCCCAATTAGTATACCACATTACACTTAGTTATTGTATTTCCTTAGACTCTTTCTGAGCGTGACAATGTGGTGGTTTGAAAGAAAATGGATACCAAAAGGAGTGGCACTATTAGAAGGTGTGGCTTTGTTGGAATAGGAGAAAATGTGTCACTGTGGAGATGAGATTTAAGGTCTCCTTTGCTCAAGCCATACTCAGTATGACACCAAGTTTACTTCCTGTGTCCTGAGTATCAAGATATAAGACTCTCAGCCCTTTCTCCAGCACCATGTCTGCCTGCACATCTCCATGTCACACCATGATGACATAATGGACTAAACCTCTGAAACTGTAAGCCACCCCAATTAAATTTTTTTCTTTATAAGAGTTGCTGTGGTATCTCTTCAAAGCAATTGAAACCCTAACTAAGACAGAAGTTGGTAATTCTGTGATAGGCCTCATGATGCTTTTGTTTGAAGGAATATGGACCTTGAAACTATGGATTAGAAAAGCAGCTGGACATTTTAAGTGCTGCTTAGTGGGCCATACTAGTAGGAGCAGCAATGCTGAATGTGATTTGATGAACTGTGTGGCTGACTGAAAAGATTTCAAAGAAGAATTTTAGTATGTTACCTAGAAATCATTTTTGTGATATTTTGGTGAACAAAGTGGTTGCTTTTTGCTCTTGTGTGAAAAATCTGCTAGAAGCTTAAGGAAAGTTTTGGAAAACAGCCTAGTGTTGACTCTATTATGTGACTATTAGTGTTAACTCTAATGAAGATTTGTAATGAAAAAGAACAATCTGAGCAAAAGGTGCAATTTGAGGAGAAAGGGGGCACTAGGAATTAGAATGAAGTCAAGTCCTGTGTTCAAAGAAATAAATAGATTAAGAAATAGAATAAAAGGAGTGGCAACCTCAGGGCAAGACCCCCATCTAGCTAAGCTTCAAACTTGTGAAAATGAATTAGAGAATAGCTTAGGTCCAGATGTATCTTTAATCCAAGCACTCAAGAGAGGCAGGTGGACCTCTGAGTTTGAGGCCATCCTAGGCTACATATTGAGATTCTGGACAGCCAAGTTTAGGCAGTGAAGGTAACTACTGAAAATAGAAAGCTGGTGAAGATGTAACTAACCGAAGGGGTCATGTTCCAGCCCCAGCAAGCAGCATAATGTAATAGCTTTAGCCACATGGTTCTGGCTTTAGGTCAAGGATATAAGAAAGGGGTTATGGAATCTCCCTCCTCAACTAAGGAAAGCCACTGAGGCATGTATCAGGGCTGTCCCTGAATGGAGGCCCAGAAAGTGTGTGAAACTGTGAATGTGAACCTTGGATTACCTTGGAAACATCAGAGATACTTGGAGATGCCAGAGCTGGGGGATACCTACCAAGGAGAGCTGCAAACAGAGTGGAACCAACTCAAGCGAAGGAAGTGTGTTTCAGTCAACAAAAACTGAAAGGAGTTAGATATCTGAAGAGCGGTTTGACATCAGACATGAAGATGCAGAGTTTGAACTTTGCCCTGCTGGTTTTCAGTCTTTTGTTCAATATTTCCTCACCATACTCCCTTCTGGAATGGTAATGTATGTACTTTGCCTTTGTATGTTGGAAGTATGTGATCTGCTTTTTATTTTGATTTCTCAGAGGATTACAGTTAAGAGATTGTATGAATCTCAGTGAAGACTTCAAACTCTAGACTTTTAAATAAGTTTGAGACTGAGTTGGACTGAATGCATATTTTTTGCATCATGATAGAGCTGCAATCCTTTGGAGGGCAGGAAGTGAAATGTGATTTGAAAGAAAATGACCCCCTGAGGGAGTGGCACTATTAGGAGGTGTGGCTTTGGTGGAGTAGGTGTGGCCTTGTCGGAGGAGGAAGTGTGTCACTGTGGGTTGAGATTTGAAGTCTCCTTTGCTCCAACTATGCTCAGTGTGACACCCAGTTCACTTTCTGTTGTCTATGGATCAAGATGTAGGACTCTCAGCTCCTTTTTTAGCATCATGTCTGCCTGCCCACTTCCATAAAGATAATGGACTAAACCTCTGAAACTATAAGCCAGCCTAAATTAAATATTTTTCTTTATGATAGTTGCCAGGGTCATGATGTCTCTTCATACCAATAGAAACTCAAACTAAGACAGGCTTTTTCATATTTTCTTTGTTTTCGATGATCTTTACAATTTTTAATATTGCCATTCAATTATTCTGTAGAATATACTTATCTTAGGATTTTCCTGATGGTTTTCACATGATTAGACTGACATCACATATTTTGATGAAGAACAAAGGTAATGTTTAATGAAACATGCTGTCAACATAACACTTGATATTGACTATGATCATCTGGCTGAGGTATTGCTTATCAGACTTCTGAGTAAAGTTGCTCCTTTCCCATTTTTATAATGTACTTTCTGAAAAGAATAAATTGATAGTCTATATTTTAAAGAGGGGAGAGTTTTATGATACCTCCCTGATAGAATATCTCCATTAATTAGTTGGAATTCTTGTGCAATAGGAATGCTTCTATTCTCATTCATTTTTATTTGTTTGTTCAAGTATTGATTATAACAATAGTAACTCGTGCTATCCACAGCTAAGCACTGGGTTGAGCTCCAGTCCAGTTGAAGAGAGGGAGGAGGGATTATATGAGCAAAGGCGTCAAGATCATGATGAGGAAACCCACAGAAACAGCTGACCTGAGCCATTGGGAGCTCCCTGACTCTGAAATGACAGCTGGGGAACCTTCATGGGATTGAACTAGGTCCTCTGAATGTGGTTGATAGTTGAGTGGCATGAGCAGTTTGTAGGACCTCTGACAGTAGGACCAAAACTTATCCCTAATGCATGAAGTGGTTTTTGGAAGCCCATTCCCTACAGAAGAATACCTTACCCAGCCTTGATACTTGAGAGAGGGGCTTAGTCCTGCCTCAACTGGATATGCCAGACTGTATTTACTTCGAGCTCTGAGAGTCCTTACCCTTTCTGAGGAGTGGACAGGAATAGGATGGGGTGAGGAAAAGCTAGGGGTGACTGGAAAGAAGAGAGGGAAAAGTGGTTGGTATGTTTAAAAAAAAACTTTAAAAAAATAGTAGCTCATGCATATTTATTTCCAACTTTGAGCTATGGTCCAATACTACTTTATTTACCTTTTATCTCAAATTATTTTAGCTTTAGTCTTTGGGAACATTTTCAGTTGGATGCTGTGTCCCTTTGAGATATAAGTTTTTGGTATACAAGTTAACTTTTTTCCTTTGAGCTTGGTTTTTGCTTTACTACCTTTTTCTATTAAAAAGAAAACAACATATCTCTTGCATTTGATAACTCACCAGATTTCTGAAAAAATCTATCACATACCTTCTCTTGTCCTCTCCAGATTAAAACTTCCCCACCCATCCATCAACATTCCTCTCATGACATATTTATTGACCGCTTACTATTCTAGTTGCTTACTTGTAGAAACATTCCATTTTCTCATTTACTTGAATATCACTTCTCTTTACTGTCCTTATCCTGCATACAATCATACAATGTAAGAGAAATCATACAATTTAAGAGAAAACAAATATAGTTTTTCTTCTAGAAACTGTCTGATCATACCTAGTATCCAGGCTATGTCAGTGACTAAGTAAATGACTCTTTGGTAATCACTCGGAATTTGAGGAGAAATATGTTCTTATTTTGTGAAAGATTAGTATTTTTCAGAGCTACTTCAAAACCCAGTCTTTTGACCTTCCTCACGTCTTCATGAAGTGAATTGCATGGGTTGTGTTATGAAAAATTAAGGCTCGAGACACTGCTTTCTCTAAAGTTGCTGTATGGGTTGTGCAGAACTGGGTTTGTTCTCCTAGCCTATTCCATTAACCTTTATATTTTGTTCAAACTTCAACTGTCTTGGCCTTCAGTTTTAATACTAAATGTTTATAGGTTGAACATCACAGGTGACATGTGAAAAAGTATGAAATGTAAGCATTAAAAAATAAAATTCATTTTTATATGATGGTAGATAATAATTGATTGGTCAAACCAGAACATAGAATGTATGTGGTTAGCTTTGGGAACAGAACAAAAGTACGAACAGAACAAAAATGAATGTTTTCTAATTGTCCTTGCCTGCTGCAGATATTAAGCAGCTAGCTCTGTGTCTTTTTTAAAAACTACTTATCAAATACTAATGGAAATGTGCTGAGGTGTGGCTAATCCCAAACAGTGTATAATCCCCAAATAATTTATATTGTAATATCCTGTCATACATACACACCCCAGTGCCCCGTCCCTGCTCTTCTATTTTAGAAGATTCAGAGACTGCACTGAGAGATTTGGCAAATTGGGTTAACTTTTACTGCTGGGATGTCTGTGTTCATTCACAGATAGGATAAGAAATTTGTAACTGTCTTGTCACATTTCTTTTAATATATGGGCTAGTGATCAGGGAAGAAAAAATAGAATTTTTTTCTCCTTTACTACTTGGGCACTCTATCAATCTGAATATTAATTTTCACCAAGCATAAATTGTGGTGTGCACAAAATATTTTAAATCACCAATTTTTGGGATGAATGAGTGCAGTAACCAAAGAACATGAGGCATTTAGTGTCTCATGCATGCAGAAAAGAAAATAACCATCTATCTGTGGTGCCACCTACTGGCCAAGATAAGATAAAGTAGCAAATAGGAAGGGCTGTGAATTTCAAGTCCATTCTAGGAGTAGGGGGAAAAAAGCTAGACTTTTCAACTTTTGTGACAAATTGTGGGAAGAAATAGGTGCATATGGACCCTATCAATACTTGGAGATTGTTGAGGATTTACAGAACCTACTTTATATTAAGTCTTAGCTTTAATGTATTTAATGATTTCTAAGATGGAGGGTTGACTGGAGAATTTGAGAAGTATGATGATATAATTGAGTCTACTAGAGAGGAAGGGAAAATTGGACAGATTTTTAATTATGAGACCCTGTGAGCAGTGTTTCTTTGTCAACATGTTTCTTTTTATTGGAGAAAAACTAAATCCTTTGGGAACAAATCTTTTACCCCAAATGATTAGGTTTTGTAAATATAGTTATTGTAGTTTTCCTCTAAATTAGAGGTATCTAAGTTAATGACACAGCCAGGTTCACTGTGAGTATAAATTTAAATGGGCCTTGCTGATCTTGTGTTTCAGCAGCTTTACATAAATATAAGCAACTAGTGTTTTTACAAAATGTCCGGTGAACCCAAGATGAGACTTCGAGGCAAAGCTTCCAGGCCATTTGTAGATGCTATCAGATTGCATGTGGATATAAATTGCGTGTGCTGAGTATTTAAAAATTATTCTAGCTTGTCTGAATAGACTTTTCATATTTGCCTCTTGGATAAAATATCTTCCTAGTCTCTTTGATTTCTTCACTCTGCCTCATGTCCGTTCAGGGCATAAAGTTAAATATAATAGTTTTAATTTTAATAATTTTATCAACATGGCTTGCTTAGCTGTGACTTTATAGTCAGACATGTGCTAATATATGTCTTCCTTCTCTAATCAGATGTACCTTTTATGTCTCTAAAAGTGAGGGCAAAAAACAAAATGCTTGAATTTTTAATATTTTATTTGCTTTGCACCATGAGGACTAAAAGCTATTTACTTTATCTTCTTGAATGATGAAATAAAACATATTCACTTTTCTATTATCAGAACTCAAACATCTTCACTTTTTCTGTTATCAGAAATCATCTACTTTTTGGATTATTCAGAATCTTCTATCTTCATTCTTCAACTGTTCAGTGCCACTTCTAACAAAGCATATATATATATATATATATATATATATATATATAACTCTACCAGAAGAGCAGTCATTGTTCTTAAGTGTGTAGGGGGGAAGCAAAAATTACAGGGGCTAAAACCCAATATGTTCATTTCTGGTATTTTCATTCTAAGTCAGCATCTTTATTTAAAAACAACTGTCTGGCTCTCCCTCCTTGCCTATCTTTATCTTCTCTCCTCTACATTTTATTATCTCCTCTTTGTCCCTCATTTCCTCCCCTGCTAAGACTGTGGACAGCTCAAAAATACTCTAATTCTAAGGAACTAAATTCACTCTCTTACATTCCATTGCCCCTGTGGTTTTAATTAGGTGTAAATTCTCCTATGTTTGCTTTGAAACATGCCTCAGGATCTTAGGAAGATGGCAGGCAGATGGGGTATTAATGCAGGGAGATGTTTCTTTCTTTATGGTGCCCATGCAGCATTTATTGTCATTAGAAAGTGTCATTCAAATGAGGTGGCTGATGTTTGAAAATGAATATAAAGTCATTTATTGTTCTGTGGACCTAAGCTTTGAAGAAGAGGTTGAATTGAAGGCAACACTTCAACTGTGCTTATGCAATATGTATCTATGTACCTATCACTTAATAGCAAACGCCTGACATGAAGAGAAAGATTCTAAGAGTATATTAAGGTTGAAGGATAAAGATAACTGTCTATTCTGCTTGCCAAGTTGGATAAAAATGTAGAAAAATATGCAAAGTAACCAGAGTACCTAGAAGGAAAAACGTAGATATTTTTCTGAGCCCGGTGTAAGATCTTTGGTTAATTTCTGTGAGCCCTGCCAAGTCCTGGAAGCCCTCTCACATATTTTTCTTTCCTAATCAGGTTTTTCTCTGGTGCTCAGGTTAAAGAGAAATTGATTCCTTTATAGCTGGCTGGTGTTTAGCTTTTTTCTTTCTACATTCCAGCTTTGAATTTAGAGACACTCTTTCAGTCTATAGAATTGACCACTGATGTTTAGGCTTAAACATTAAACAATCTTACAGACCTAATTAGTATTTATGGCCTGTGGCCAAGTCAACTAATTTTGCTTTGTAGAATTTCTAAGAGGAAAAAAATCAAACTTGTTGAAACTTCCTTAGAAATGTCTACTTGCAAATAAAAGTGTTGCTGACCCAGCAGAAATATTTTGTAGTGGCCTAGACTGAGAACAACCCCCACAAACATACTTTTCTTTACTGTTTTCTTTATTACTTCACAGTAGGTTAAACTGTAAAGAAATGAGGACGATAGTGGCCATTTTTGAAAAGTATAATAGATTGAATCAACTGTCTAGAGAACACAGCTTGATTAATTTAAAACTGAAGGCCTAACCTCCCCAATCTCATGCTCCACAGCAGTAATTTCGTCTTGGCTAGAGGCCTAAGCATCTGTGTCCAAATCTCATACTCTTTCCTGGATGGATTCATCAAGTCAAACCTTGAGTTGCTTAAAATTTTTTTCACTCTTCCCTAATTTAAGTTAAACTTAAAAATGAGAGCCATTAAATAGCAAAGCAAACAAACGCAACAATAATAACAGAACATTTTGTCCTGGCCCTCAGAGGTCAATTTAATGTGATTAGCAGCATAAAACTTCACAAAAGCCTTTGCTGGAGGATTCCCAGAAACAGCATCATTCAGTTTGTTGCCATGTACTGCTATTCTTTCATTTTGGCATTATTTATTGATTGTAGCAGGAGCACAGTATTTGTACCTATTAAACCTTTTAGTTTCCTTTGAGCTTTTCCTGAGTAAAGTGGAATGGCAACCATTATTGTTGAACTGTTCTCAAGGCTAAAAACCTTCTGAATATTGTTTACAAGTATGGTTACAAAGGCAAGTACTGAGGCAGAATTGCTCTGACTGATTTGATTCATATCAAAAGTAATGCTGTGTGTGTGTGTGTGTGTGTGTGTGTGTGTGTGTGTGTGTTTATACTTGAGAAGTGAGTATACAGCAAGAGTTTTTAAAATAGGGGGAGGGGCTGGAAGAATAAAATTTTGAATGAATTAAAATTGCATCCTGAGAAGATTCTGAAATTTAATTAGAAAAATGGTTGTGTTGTTTCTCTCATCTCCTCCTCTGTCTCCTTTCCTCTATCTTTTTCTTCCCAACAGCACCGAAGTGAAAAAGAGACTGTCAGATTGAAGCTACACACCCACTATAGGTCTGTTTTGAGAAAGGGATTTTTTTTCTCTCTCTGTATTTAGTTGATAGCAGCAGCAGCATATCTAATGATGAATATAGTGGCCATGTAGCATCTTGACAGTGCTCATTCTCATTTCTTCTGTGCTACTCTCTGGCTGGATAAGCAGGGTCAAAGGTCTAAGTGATGGGTGTTACCACTTTTCTAACTGTATCTTGTAATTTCCAATATGCTCATTCAGTGTTCAGGCAGTAATCCTCTGCTTTATGGCCTGAAAGAGCTGGAACTTTGGTTTCTGAGTTTAGAAATTTTTCAGTGTACTATGTACAGTAGATTTACCTTTGTGGTTTCAGGGTCTGTTGGGAATTTTTGGAAAAGGAGCAGAACGTACTTTTAACCTAAGGAACAGGAATGTGTTTGAAAACATATACATAATTCATTATATAATGTATTTTAAAGTGCAATTGCATGGTTTAAAATTGGAATTTACTTTATAATTTTTTAGCTTTTGTCTTTAGAGTGCCTGTGCCAAAATCCCTTAATAATTTTTCAAGTCATTTATCAATTCCCAAATTGTCCATACCAGAGCTTTAACATTTTATTGATCTTTTCTGGTTCCTGTTTTCTTCTACTATGTGCTTGCTTCTAAAAATTAAATTGTACCTACTTAATAATGATAGATGGACATTTGGCTTTAAAACATTCCATTAAAGCCTTTCTTCTGGGTATGACTTCACCACATGTGACATACCTCTCCAACTAGTGAAGAGAGACATATTCGGTCTAGGGTCAAAATCCCAAAGCATAATTGAGGTCACTTGCTATGCACCCAAGATGGGAGGAGAATAAGAATGTGAATGATGATAGTGAACTATCATGAGGAATTATACTTGCTTAAGATGGAGGGAGGTAGGCATTGAGTGAGAAGGGCCTAGAACAGTGATTCTCAACTTTCCTAATGCTATGACCCCAACCATAACATTATTTTGTTGCTACTTCATAATTGTAATTTTGCTACTGTCATGAATTGTAATGTATATCTGATATGTAGGATATATGACCCCAAAGAGGTCGCAACCCACAGGTTGACAACCACTGATCTAGAATGCACCAACAGAGGAAACAAAATTTAAACAGACTCAAAAGCACTGTGTACTTAGTTATGGCCATCACCAAACAATACTTGCCGCTTCCTGTTTCTTATCCCTGAGATGTACATGATGTATACCTCAATGCACAAATGTTCTATACAATGACAATTTTTTCATTCATTGCTTTAATAAAATTCTATCACTTTCATGAGCTTTATTGGCTCTTTCTTGCAAGTATCCTTTCAAACTCAAAACTAAATGTACCATTGCAGTAAAGAAAATTGAGACATGCCATTGGAAGATAAATTTACCATTCAATTTTACACATCTATCAGACACCTTAAAAACTCTTATTCTTTATGGTCCTTTATGATCTTGAGTGTTACATCTCTTAATTTGATGCTCCTTTTCCTTTTCTGTTAAGTAGGATCTTATATTTGTAACTCAGGCTCATGGCTCTAAACAGGCCAAGTGGCCTCGGATAAACTTTGACTTGCACTCGTTCTGCCTCCACCCTCTGAGTGGTGGTATTAAAAGACACCATGTCTTAGTTTTAAAATAAATAAATAAAGCTCTGTGTTTAGATAAATTTAGGAAATAATTAAATACACAAAATAAAATAATGGCTTTTGCTGTAGGAGGTCTTAAAAATTCTGATGTACATATTGTGACTCTGATACTTTCCTCAAATAAGTTTTCTGAAAACATCTTTAGTGATATTTTGAGAATATTTGTTTCAAGGTGTGTATATTGGAAATCACTATCATTGAAATTTATGGAACCTAGATGTTTTAGGACACATAATATTTTATTTGTAATTGTGATTCCTGTGGTTATTTGCCCTTTGCCACTTGTCTGCTCAAACAAAGGAAATTTTCAGTCCCTGATACCAGAACTTGGCTTCCTTTCTTCTCACTGGTTTTCATTTTTAAAGCCTAAGAAGTTGCCTTCATATCTCATTCCTTTCTTTGCTACCTTTGTTCTTTTAGACCTGCAAATTTATTTATCCCTTTCTGATCCTCACAGAATACTCTGTCTATGCTTTGCAGACCTAAACATTAGTGGAAATAATAAACAGTATATAACTTTTCAGAGATTTCTAGCTTTTAAGGTACTTTTACATCCATTGTCTCATCTGATCCATGAGATCACCCTTGGTAGGTAATCAGTGTGTGGTTACCCCATTCCAGCTCAAGGCCATGTAGCTAACTAAGGGTGGAAACAATAATATAGATAAATAAGTTCTACTACATTTAACTCATCATCAGTTCTTCAACCTAATTCCTTTTCTGCTTTTGTTTTTTGAAATTCAACATATATAGAAATTAGTTGGCAAATATGAGAATTTGCTGAAAGAGCAAATTTGTAAATTTGAAAAGAAATCACACATGGATAACCCTAGCAAGATTACTTGATGCTTCAGTGCTCCATGGGAAGTTATGCTGAAAAAAAAAAAAAAGCGAGCAAGACAATCCTTGAGTAAGCCATCACAAAGATGGCTCATTACTAGATAGCTAGGATTCTTGGCTCTTCCTAAAAAGGTCTGTTTATTAATCATGAAAAATTATAAACTCCTGATTGTACAAGGACAACTAGAAGTACTAATAAGGGTAACAACTAGTTAGTCCTACATCTGTTTTTCTATCATGATTATTGAAAACAGACTAGGGAATCTTTTTGTCATTAGACATACAGTTTTGATGTGGGAAAATTTGCTATTTGGGACATCTGGCAATGTCTGGAGACATTTTAGTAAGAATTGGGTTGGGAGTTGCTAATGACATCTAAAGGGCAGAGATCAAAGATGCTTCTGAACCTACAATTCATCCCTACCTTACATATACAACAAAAAAATAGTCCAACCCAAGATGTAAATAATGCCCAGATTGAGAAATTCTAGCATGAGCCTCTTTTTACAAAATTAGTTTAGTTTCTACTTTCTCCCTGAGTACCTGTACTATATATGTACATTTGTAAATATTTTTCTTTTTTATATTGTTCTCAAAGTCATTATATTTGCATTTCATTGCAGATATTCCTTTCTTTTTCCATTTTTTTCTTTTTATTATGAATAAAGAAGTCACATTTTCTATCCTTGTATATACTTATTCAAGGTCCCTTCCCCCTCCCACCACACACATCAGGTCATTCTCTTGTCTGGTCATAAACATAGGATCAGCAATATTGAAAGAATCACACAGCTTCAACCACAGTGTTCTTCCAGACTTTTCCAACCAAGAGAATTATATCCTTATATGCTTGTAAATATTTTTCTTAAATATCCATGGTTTAAGTTTATCCATTTAAGAATAGCCCTGAGATAATTTGAAGAGTACTACTGTACTCCAAAAGAAATAATTGTGTTTGAAAGTGGACTTGATATTTTCTTGGACTACAAGACTCATGTGGGATTTTAAGTATATCACATGTTCTTGAGGACACAGGCTCACCTGAAGGAGCTGTTGTCAGCTTCAGTATAGAAATCTAGCTGTAATAGCCTGTAAGCTCTCTGAATACTTTGGGGATCTGAATATGGGTTCTTTCACTTAGACAAGTTGATCAAAAAGGAGGGATGAGGGAATGGTTTTAATGATTGTTACCTGGGTTTTATTCTTATTGTGTTATATGTAAGAAAATATTTTAACAAATTCAGCCATTGCAGCTTTCAATGTGGAAGAATGTTAGGAGAAAGCCATGTGCATGGGATGAAGAGGTACAGACATTTGGGGAGCAGCCAGGTATGTTTGGACTTTTGTGTTTGGGCTTCAATTCAAGGTCCTTTTATTTGTATAATAAATAATTTCTTTCCATTTCTAATTTCTCTTGACTAAATAGTGATTAAGCTTTTCAATTTTGACATTACAGGTAATAAATAGAATTTATTCTTTTATACCTTACTCTGGTACTGCTATCTGAGTATGAACAATGGAAGGGATGAGAATTCTTTGCATTTATATGGCCTTGGAGTAATTACAAACTTTGTAAGACTTCTATATATTGCACAAAATTTTAAGGTTTGTGATATGTAGTAGGACTCTATGGAATTAAGAAATGTAACAAAGGCAAGTATTGGTAAATACTAAAAACAAGTTTTCTCTTTTTCTTTTGGCTTAAGCCACCATCATGCCAGAAGAAAGCCGTATGTGGCACAACATTGAGCTATAAGTTCTATTGCTGATGGAATAAGAAGTTTAATTTGTGACTTTACTTGGAAACTTTTGATTTCAATTTTTCCTTCTTTAATGTCCCCTCTGAATTTCTGTAGAGCTTTCTGCATTGGGGGAGAGAGAGGGTATCACCAATCAAGTACTCTTTTGGGGTTCGTAGTCTCATTAATAAAAAAAATAGAAAAGAACTCCAAAGACAGGCTGGAGAAATGACTCAGCCATTAAAGACTAGGCTCACAACCAAAAATATAAGAACTCCAAAGACAGACTAAAGACAATTTTATATAAGTTTAGGATGAAAACAACAGGTAAGGCGAGCTATAAATCCCAACAGCTGCTCAGATTAGGGAGATGGAGAGGAGAGAGAAAGTCATGCCTTTTGAGATAGAGTTGAGTATGTTAAGCAAGCAACCACACTGTGGATAAGCAAATACATAGTAGAAGTGGAGGAGGAGCATCAGAGAAAAAGAACATCATGGACAAGTATGCCTAGGTTTTAGAAAAAGAGAAAGAAAAGGTAGACAGGCTTAACAGAGCTACGTGATGGTGACTCCATAAGGGACTACACTGAGGACAGGGTTTCTTGTAAGGAAAGGTACATTATCTCATTAAGGGGATAATTATCCATCCCATCTCCTTACCATGACTTCAAATGACTTAAATTTTCTTGAAGATGGGCTCTTGAGCAGATGATTGATAGTCCCAGCTGAATTAACTAACATTTTGGGTCTCCCCTTAGGCCCCGAAATAGAACTAAGATTTTGTTTTTTCACCACAATAAAGTATTTTTGCTTTAATGTATACCTCCATTTTTAATATGCAATTTAAGGAGTGGCAAAGCTGCTGTTTACTTCTCTAGTGTTACCAGTAAATGGACAGTTGGATTCAAAGCTTTAATAGCTTCTAAGGCTGCTGGAGCATTTTGTCCCCCAACAAGGTAGCCTTAAAATCATTTAGGAGCTAATCTATTGATCAGGGACCCCAAATATTTCTGGCATTTGGGGCCTCCAGTTAATATAGAATCAAGGACATATCCAGCTTCAGGCCAAGGACACAAGTTCAAGCCCCTGTTTCTAAGCTGCCTGTCTCATTTCTATTCTTATCTTCAACAAGGGGGGAATTTTTACTCACTATGAGTATAGGTAAGATTGTAGGGAAATGAGGCAGGACTCTGACTATAGTATTACTTGCATAGAAACTATACTTTTAAATATATATTTAAGTTTCTGAAGTTTAGAAACTGTGGTTGAGCCTGGCATTCATTAACAAATGTGACATACTTTACTGATGAGTATTCCTGCATTTCTATATGTTTGTACATGCACACATAATGCTGAGATTATGTCATTAGTATGTTTATTAGAGAAAACATTTGGATATCAGTATATGATCATTTTATATTACTTTTGACAATAGGGGGAAGCAGTAGTATATATAATCCTAAGCATCAGGCAATTTAAATCTTTTTTGTTGAGTTCTAAAGTACATTGTTATGGAACATGGAGTGTCTTTCAGTGATAGAGTGCTTGCAAGCACTACAAAAAATAAATAAAACAATATTATTGATGAAGTTCATTATATATATCAAAAACTGAGAAAAGTGGTATTGAAAGAACATATCAAGCTGAAAAGATGGTTAAGTGTTTAGAGCTCCTAACTTGCTACTCAATCATTAGGACATAAGTTCTGATCCTAGCACCCATATCAGGTGACTTACAAGTGCTCCAAGGGATCTGATGCCCTCTTCTGGCCTCTAATTGCAACTGCATATATGTATGTGCATACACTCACACAAACCTTACCCCCTCCATCTTTATAAAACTAAAGTATCAAGGCTGTGGAGACTACCAAGTTGGTAAAATATTTGTCTTACATGCTGAGGACAAGAGTTTGAATTCCCAGAACTTGTGTAAAAAGCCAGACATGACAGCATGTATATGTAATCTCATGACTGGTGAGAAAGATATAGGAGGATTCTAGGTCCTATTGGCCAGTCTAACCAACAGACAAGTTCAGCTTCAGTAAGAACCTTGCCTTAAAAAGTAAAGTGGACAGTTATTGAGGAAGTGAAACTGTTTGGTAAGAATTAGGAGGTATGGCTTTGTTGGAGAGGTATGACACTGAGGGTAGGCTTTGGGATTTTCTCTCTGCTTCCAACTTGTGGATAAGATGGAAGTTCTCAGCTACTGCTTCAGCACCATGCCAGCCTGCCTCCTGACATGCTTCCTGCTAGGATGTTATGAACTCACACTCTGAAACTATATGCAAACCACTAAATGCTTTCTTTGGTCATAGTGTCTCATTATAGCAATACAAAAGTAACTAAGACAGAAGTTGTACCAGGAAGCGTTGTTTTTCTATGACAGACCTGACTATGCATTTTTTAGCATGTGGAAAACGTTGAAGCTTAGGACTAGAAAAGTGATGATTGAATGTTATAAGCAGGGATTAACAGACCATCCTCATAGGAATTTGAAAGACAGTAATGTTGAAAGCAATGTGGACTATGGAGGTCTATCTCAAGTTGTTTCAGAAGGGAATAGTATTTGAAACTGGGCCAGAGACCATTCTTGGGATATTTTGGCAAATAGTGTGGCTAAGTTCTCTTCTTGTCATAAAAATCTGTTGGAGACTAAACTGAAAAGATTTTAATTAATTTCATTGACAAAAATGACTTCAAGGCAGCCTACTATCGACTGTGTCCTGTGGTTATTAGTGATTAATCTTACACAGATCTACAATTAAAAAGAGAAAGCAGTATAAAAATATAAAATGCACAATATGAGAAGAAGAAGAAAAGAATGGCAGAAAATGTAATATTGGAGGCAAGACTTCAGCTGAAAGAAATAGAGGCCTAAAGAGAAATGGAATAGAAGGAGTGGGGCCCTCAGGGTAAGACCCCACCTACTCAATACTGCACCAGGTAGAAAAGGCTTTAGGAATTATTTATCCATGTAAAGCAACAACAAAGGAAAACATATGCAAATGTAATTCAAGGAGGAAGCCAGACTCTTTCCCAAGCAGACTGCAGAACTTGACAGTATTGGCTAATTCTGACTTTAGAGTGGCGAAGCATACAGGAGTAAAAGGATAGTGGAATCTCCTCTGCAGTTAAGGAAAGCCTCTGAGGCCAAGCATGTGACAGGGGAGTCCCTTAATGGAGGCCCAGAGAGGCCTGGATTGCATTGGAGACCCAAAGATGTTGGAGATGCCAGTGCTGTGTGATGTCTCCTGAGGAGAGCTGCAAACAGGAAGTGCAACCAGTCCAAGAGAGAGAAGTATATTGCAATATTCAAAGCTGGAAGATGTGGAAAATCTGAAGAGCCATCTAAGCCCTTTGACTTTGGACATAGAGCTATAGGATTTAGAGGATTTAAAACAATGGGCTATGTTTTGATCTTGCTTTGGTCTAGTATAATGTATATTCTATGCCATTGTATGTTTGAAAGTACGTAATCTTTTTTTGATTTTACAAGGGGTTACATTAAGAGATTGCCTTGAGTCTTTCGACTGTCCTGAGACTGAAAGACTATGGGTACTTTTAAAAAATTAGATAAAATTTATTTTGCATTGTGATATGGCTACAAGCCTATGGTGGCTAGAGAGTGAAATTTGATGGTTTGAAGGAGAATGGACCCCATAGGCTTGTATGTTTGAATGCTTGATTGGTAGATGTGTTTGGTATGGATCAGGAAGTGTGACCTTGTTGGAGGAGGTATGTCATTGAAGATAGGCTGTGAGGTTTCAAAAACCCATCCCATTTCTGTCTTTCTGGCTCTTACTTTCAGATAAAATGTAATCTCTTAGTATTGTGCCAGCACCATGCTTGCCTACCTGCTCCCTTGATCCCTGTCATGGTGGTCATGGACTTAACCTCTCTGAAACTGTAATCAAGCTCCTAATTAAATACTTTCTTTTGTAAGTGACTTTGGTCATGGTGTCTTTTCACAGCAATAGTAAAGTAACTAAGACACCCTTGCATGCATGCAAACATATGAGCATATTTATCTATGCATGCAAATTAAAATATTAAATAATTTACAAAGGTAAATAGCTCTGAATCTACACAGGTAGTTCAGTTATGCCATCTACAAACATTATGATCAATATTCAGCAGTTACCTAATATGAAATCACTATTCTAAATGTCAGTATATTCTTGAAATGAGAGTGCTTTTTAATGTTCATGCTTTGTACAATTTTCCTGAAATTTATTTATTTATTTTTTTAAACTTTATTTATTTATTTTATTTATTTGCCTTGGTGTTTGCCTGGAACTGGAACTACAGACAGTTGTTAGCTGCCATGTGGGTGCTGGGAATCGAACCCGGGTCCTCTGGAAGAGCAGACGGCGCTCTTAACCGCTGAGCCATCTCTCCAGCCCCCTGAAATTTATTTTTATGTGTTTTCATATGTTGATTATCATAGTCTTTATTTTTTTTTATTTCAACAACTATTTCTTTACTACCAACAAGCAATTTTCTGGGGAAAAACTCAAACGACCCAAACAGTGTAAATATGAAAATCAATATGTGACTGTTAATAACATGGTCCCTTGTCTTTTTTTGATTTTTAAATTATTTTTGAATAAAGTCTCATTTTTTAATCCACATATACCCTTGTTCAGACTCCCTTCCCCCTCCCACCCCTCCCAGTCACTCTCTCTTCTCCATATCTCTTTATCTCCTCCCCAGCAAAGGCAGAAAGTCCCAAGGTCCCAAGGTGGCTTAGTTCAGCATCCACTCCAGGCAAGTCCGATTTATAGCCTTTATTTTAAAGTGATTAATAACTAAATACATTAGCTTTTTCTACTTTTAAGATTTTCTTTATCTTGTTATCACTCTTCTCTCCTCTCCTATTCTTTTTTCTGAGAAAGGATTTGTCTGTGTAAGCTTGGCTATCCTAGCACTTACGCTGTACACCAGGCTGGCCTCAACCTCACAGAGATCCATCTGCCTCTGCCTTCTGAGTGCTGGGATTCAAGGTATGCACCTTCCCTGCCTGGCTAGTCTCATGTTTATACCACCATCTAAATAAAGTAATCCCAGATGAATTTGTCAGAAATACCATGTATCTTTGGAAATTTTTGAGTTTATGCTGCTTGGAGTTTGTTGAGCTTGAATGTGAACATTATGTTTGAAGATACATTGACCATTATTTTCTCAAATATTTACTTTGCTTATTTTTCTTTTTTCCATCTAGGAATCCTATTGTGTGTATGTTAGTGCATATTATATTTTCCACAGGTCTCTGAGGATTTGTTTATTTTTCTTTATGCTTTTGTGTTCCTCTGACTGGTTGAACTCAGTTGACTTGTCTTGAAAGTCATTGATTTCTTCTTCTACTTGTTCAGTTGTACAGTTTTGCCTTTTTGACTCCAAGATATCTCTATTCAGATAATTTTTATGATTTCCATGTCTTTATAGTCTCTGTTTGTTGAGACATTGTTCCTATACTACCCTCTAGTTCTTTAGATATAATTTTCATTTGGCGTTATAAATGTAGTGCTTTTTTAAAAAAATAAGTTCACCATTTGAGCTTTACAGGAGTAATTTCTATTGATTCCTTTTATCCTGTGTATGAATCATATTTGAGGTGATTTCTTCATGTATCTATTTTATTTTTAAAATGGGAGTGCTAAATAATATGAATATTTTAAGTAATAAGTAGCACCATGCCTGTCTACCTGCTGTCTTGCTCCCTGCCATGCTGGTTATGGACTTGACCTCTACATAACATATACTAACAAATACACCATGAAATTCCTAGTTGGAAAGAAGAAAAATCTCATCTATCTGTCTATCTAAAAATCACCTCATTCTCCTACCTTCACAAGTTAATGATTATTATTGTTCAATACCTTTCAATAATTAGTCTATATTTTGTGTTACATGTGGCTATGAAGTCCACTTGATTAGCTTACTAGTGAGTGGTGAGTGGATGGAGATTTCCTTAAACACCTGCAATCAGTAATTCTTTTAGTGTTTACAGAGGGACTTTGTGCACATTTCGGAGCATCTTTTTTTTAGTGATATATTGATTCTCATTTTGTGTGCATTTATATTTTGCCTGCATGTATGTCTGTGTAATGGTGTCTGATCCTCTGCAACTGGAGTTACAGACAGTTGTGAGCTGCCATGTGGGTACTGAGAATTGAACCCTCATCCTATGGAAGAGCAGCCAGTGCTCTTAACTGCTGAGGCATCTCTTCAGCCCCAAGGCATACTTTGAACACTAGATTTTGTGTGTTATCACTTTGTACTTGTGTAGAGCCTTGGAATAAGAAATGTGTAATGGCTACAGATGTAGCTCAATTAATGAAGTACTTGCCTACCATGAATAAAACACTGGATTCAATGCCCAGCATTGTCTAGACTGGCCATGGGGACACAAACCTGTAGTCTCAGCACCCTGAAGGTAGGGACTACAGTTCAGAAAGCCAAGGTCTTCCTTGGCTACAAACTAATGGTGACCCTGGGATATATGAAACTGTCTCAAATAAATGAAGTGAGAACTCGGAGCCTTTTGATGTGTTTCCTAAACATGCATACAAACCTAAATATAAGCACAGACTTACATATGTGCTCATAGAGATACCCCGGAACATGGCAGAGTTTCTCAAATCCACCTTACAAACATTTTACTCTCGAACTTTTCCTTTTAGGCCTTTTTTTTTAGCCTGTTATTTTTACCTTCTGTTAACTCATTCCATCAGACAGCCATGATGTTAAACAATTGCTATTGGTTGTTTTCCTCAAATGCCCTGAGGAAGAGGCCAGTCACACAGGGATAGCTCCCAGTCATGTCAAATAAAGACAAGTTTTGTGAATAAGATATTCCAGGGAACCAGCAGACAAGTCAAATAATGGCAGGTCTCTGAAAAATGGGTTATTGTAAGACCTCCAAACCCATTCTGCCTCTGCAATGACTGCTGGCTTCATTCTATTCTACTGTTAATTTTCAGTGTCATTGTGGACTTTTGATTTTTCAAAGCTATAGCAGAAATTGAAAAGAGGAGGAGATGTGGAATGGGAAGAAGGAAAATTAAAACACCCCAAAGCATACTCTACTTGCTGAAACATAGGGTTAGGGTTAGGGTTAGGGTTAGGGTTAGGGTTAGGGTTATAAATGATTTGCATAATGCTCCTTGAATTGCTATCTTGGGTTAATTTTCAGAGTTCTGAAAACATCAATATGGCAGTTTGTCAGCATTCTTAAAGATTAAGTCAAGATTTTTTTGAGAGCATTATTATGTCCTTTCTTCTGATGTCATTCTGAACTCATAGATATTTAATATGGTTTCTTGATACAGGTATGGCAGAGAGTTAGAAATATGAGAACCATTTTTAGCTTTAAATTTTTAAATATATTTTTATTTATGTGCCTGATATATGTACCACATGCACACAGGAAAAGGCATCAAATCCCCTGGAGCAGGTGTTATAGGCAGGTCTGAGCTGCCCAATGTAAATGCTGGGAATTGAATCTGAGTCTTCAATGACAGCAAGTGGGTTTTTTTGGAAACTTGCATAGATTTTGGTTGAAAAGTTAAAATTATGTATTCATGTTAGTGTACATACAAAATCTTTTTCACATAGAAGTTATTTTACAGGCAGGCATACATAGACAAAAATATATTCACGTATACTTGCTACATAATTTCCAGACTTCTGTATCAATATGAGTAAATATCTATCATTGATACTATTTTTTAAGAAAGCACCATTATCTTTTTCTTTTTTATTATTATTTTTATTAAACTTTTTTCCCATACTCACCACTGCTCTGGCAGTAAGGGTTCTTAACCAATGAGCCATCTCTCTAGCTCCCATTTTAAACTTTTCAATTAGAAATAATTTCAGATTAACAGAAAATAATCAACTATGCTGAATATGTTTTAAAACTTTATCCAGATTTACCTATTATTAATATTTTGTCTAATTTGATTTATCATTTTCATTACATTTTTCTGAACCATTTGAAAATTATATATCTTTACATATATTATAGCAATATAATATAACAATGTTAGATGACATAAATATGATAAATATATATAGGTTATATAAGTATGGTTACATAATAATGTTATATAAGTATAATAAAGATATTTAATACTTTTGAATTATATATTAAGGTATTAAAGATATATATATATATATATACACAAACACCAAGCCTGTGTTTGTAAATCCTGTGATCTACACTGATGTTTTTTCTGAAAGATAGGCTAAGGCAATGGTGGCACAAAGCTTGTGGGAGCCACAAACCAATGTCTGACTTGACTGAAGGCCCACTTCATGAAATGTAACTCATAGCAGACAGTGCTTGAGTGATCAAGAACCTGAGACTATATAACACAGGGACTTAGGGTAAAACCAAATAGTACTGGTCAAAAAATAGTGTAGCAATCAAATGAGTACTAGTGACATTCTGTTATACTCGTAGATCTGTGTCTTGCTCAGCCATCCTTGTCGAAGCTTCCTTGAAGCAGCTAAGAACAAATACAGAGATCCACAGCCACACATTATGCAGAGAGTAAGAGACATGGTAACACTCAGCTTTAAGCAGGATGTCTCTATCAAATTCCTCCTCTCAGTGCTCAGAGAACCCTGCAGAAGACAGAGTATAAGAGCTAGAAGGAATATAGACCATCAAGAAAACAAGGCCCTCAGATCGACATAATCAAAGCTCCTATGAACCCACAGAAGATGAGGCAGCATGCACAGGGCCTGCATGGGACTAGGTCCCTTACATTATACCTTCCAGTTTAATGTTTTAATGGAATTTCTGAGTGTGTGAATGAGTGGGCCTCTGATTCTTGTGCTTTCTTTATTCTGTTGGTTTATCTTGTTCAATTCTGATGTTAATAATAGATTTTCTGTACCTCCAATAATAGTTTTTTCTGCTAGCACAGTAAGCCAGATCAAGCCAAACTGAAAAAGTATGACAGATTTACTTGAGCAAAGCAACTTCAGGTGGGTTCACCAGTCTCAGGGATATAGGCTGAAGAATTACCCACTCAATCTAAAGCAGGGAGATTAAATAGCCTGTAGGTGAGGGCTGGTGGTGATGTGTCTGCCACAAGCTGAATTTATGTCCAAGTATGTTAGAAAGCTGGAATGCTTAGGCAAGGACTTGGGCTGCTGGTGGCAACAGGGGAGGAAGTTGCAATGGTCGCTTTTTCTTTTTGGTGCCTTTTCTTTATTGGAGATTCTCTGAGAGGGTGGGGTTTGGAGCTCACAGGGGTGAGCTGGAGGTTCCAATTGAACAGTTAGTTTTTGTTTTATCTTCTTATTTTGTATTTTATTATATCATGTTTATTATTCTTTAGAAGCCTCTTTGTTTTCTAATGAGAGACAGAAATGGAATGAATCGAGATGAAAGGGGAAGTGGGAAAGAACTCTGAGCAGTAGAGGGAGAGGAAACAATAATCAAGATATATTATGTGAGTAAAAAAATTCATATTCATTAAAAGAAAAAATAGAAATGTATATCCATGTTTTCACACACGGTTGTCATATGCCTTTAGTCTCATAAATTTATCACTCTAATTGCTTGCAAGTCAATTAGAAAAAACTATACTTTTTCTAGGAATAATAGTTTAAAAGAAAACTTACACATGGGCATATAAGTTAATAGTAGAGTACTTTTCTGGTATATATAAAGGCCCTTGATCAGATCCTCTAGTACTAAAAGAACAGATCAACTTAAATGGTGGCCTAGGAAATTGACTCCATTTCTCCTTCTTTTCAAAATAGATCAAAACAAGTTATCAGGTTAGTTAAAAAGGGAAACTATGTAGCCCTCTGCATTCAGGTTTATTCTTAGATTCCTTCCAAAGACTGACATTCTTTGGATTGTCTCCTTTAATGAATGTCTCAAGCCTGTCTCCTTTTCCTTGTGAACATCCCTGTGGTACCTAACATGTAACAGATAAGAAGTGTTTGGGTTTAATCTGTCAAAGTATATCTAAATGAGAAGTATCACAAGTTAGCTGGGGACCACAAAGAGTTTTTCTTGCAAGAAAGACCCTGTAAATTAAATTTTATATAAAGGCTCATCAGATATATCTTTTTTTTCCAAGTCCAATGTTGTATTTCCCAGAGAGACCTCAACTATGGACTTTTCTGTGAAAATCAGTTAGTGTTATGATTATGAGATAACTTTTCTTTAGAAACATGTCTCCCAATGATAGTCTACACCTTAACAGAGGAAGATGTTTGCCTTCACCTTTTGCCTTTCAGTCCTTTGTCTACAACAAATTTTGATTTTGTCTAAAACAAATAGTGATTTTGTGTGTGTGTGTGTGTGTGTGTGTGTGTGTGTGAGAGAGAGAGAGAGAGAGAGAGAGAGAGAGAGAGAGAGAGAGAGAGAGAAATGGTGCCAGGATCATGAGGTGATGCTGTGACAGACATAGCCATGTTGTTTTGGAAAGGACTGTGGCAGGATTTTGGAACTTTGGGCTGGAAAAGCCATTGACTGTTCCAAGCATAATGGGCTATTATTCTGTTGGGACTTAGAGGATACAGGTATTGAGAGTAATGCAGACTATGGGGGCCTGGCTTGGGAAATTTCAGATTGAAGCTAAGACTCTATCAGGGCCCGTGTGATACATTTGAAATAGGAATTTGTGATGTCTGCTCAGCTGGAGGTGAAGAATCAGCTGTGATTAACAAGAGACCTACATCATTAAACTGAAATCTTTGCTTTACTGAGACAATTGACACTGGTTCACTGGGGCTGAGAAATCAGCTGCTATTAAGACACTAGCATCACTGAGTGGAAATCTTCTGGGAGTATTTCCTCAGGTTCAGCACACAGAATCTGTATTCCAAAGGGGGCCAAGGGTGCAAATACTGCTGGCAGAAAAACTTGGTAAAGTATAAAGAGTTTCCCATGGGGTGCTAGTTTTGAAGGCATAAAGGGGTCATGGGGAGCATCTGAGCCTTAGCACTGAGAGGCTATTATTGGTAAAGGTGCAGTCCAGTTCCAGTAGAGAACCTAGAATACTGGAGATGCCGTGACTGTGGGAAAACCACCAAGCAGTAGTTGTGGAGTGAAACGGGCCTGAGCTGACCAGACAAAGTGTGTGTATTATGGATGGGAAAGTTACAGGGCTTTTGGAGTTCAGAGGATGCTGAGTGGCTCCCAGATGCCAAGCATTGAACTGTTTACACTGTTGAACTTTGCTTTGCTTTGATTTGCTTTTGACTATGCCCTGATTTTTCCCTCTTGGAGTAGTAAATTATGTAACCTCCTTTTCATTTTTACAAGATCCCACAGTTAAGGGATTTGGGACCTTAAAAGAAACTTGGATATTTTAAAGAGACAACATTTTAGCATGTTTGAATTTTTAGAATGTGGAACTTTTAAAGTTATCTGTGCTTTATATAGTGATGTTAACATTAATATGAGTTGTTGGAGAGAGACCAAAACAAAGGAAGGCTTAATGCAAGCAGTTGTGTACTTGTTTATTCCTTTTACCTTTCCCGGTATTGTGTTTTAAGTTGCTTTGAACTTGTTCCAGTATTAGTTTATATTCTATTTTTTACACTTTTAAAATATTTTTTTCTAAGGCCCCAAATCCCTATCAGAGTTAAAAGTTCTTCTGGGAAGAGGGGCTGTAGAGATGTCTTAGTGTTTAAGAGTACTATCTGTTCTTGAAAAGGTCTCAAATTCGGATCCCAGCACCCACAAAGCAGTTCACAACTATGTGTAACTCCAGTTCCAGGATATCTGATACCCTCTTCTAGACTCCACAGTCACCAGGCTGACATGAGGTACACAAACATACATGTAGATATTCACATAAACATAGAATAAATCTTAAAAAGAAAAAAATGAAGCCATGATATAAAAATAATATTCTGCTTGAGTCTATTAAAATTTTAAAACTTTTCGTAACAAATTTATATCAGTTAAATGGATATTACTTTAAAAATTAGTTGATATATCATCTATAAATCAATATTAATCATTGCTAGAGCATAACATGTTTAACATTTGTTTTATCCATATTTCTGTCTTTTAAAGCATGCAAATAAGTTGAAATATGTTCTTATGAAAGGAATGGGACTGGAATCCCCAATTTTAACTACATCCAACTTATTTGCCACAATTCAAAATGAACTATTCCAAGAATTGTTATGGATATGTTAGTATATAGCTATAATCTCAACATTCAGGAAGCTAAGACAGGAGGATTGGGAATTCATTATGTAGCTAATCTGAGCTACATAATGAGACTTGTCTCCATTTTTTTTAATGTTTTATAAGTCAACCATCTTCCTCATATTTGTTATGGGTAGTGGAAGTCATTTATTTTACAAAAGCCATTAATTAATCAAATAAATTTTCTAAAATATACACTAATGTTTAAACTTGTTTCTTTATTTAATATCTTAGTACATATTAAGATAATGGGTTTGGAAGTATGTATATTTGGTATAGAAAGAAGAGGAATATAGTAGAAAGAAGCATATCATTAATCATTTGTGCTTCTATTTAAGGGCAGTTAAGATTTAAGAATATGCTCACTGTAAACTGGACTCTTTTTAAACTGCCATTCTGTCCATAGCTCTTGAAAGCCCTTAATTATATGAGCCACAGTTTTAAGATTGTTCTTCTACAGCATTTGGCATACAGTGTTTGCTGAATACTCTAAACAGATGAATGAATGCCCTTATATATTAGAACTATGGAATGAGTTGGAATGGATGTGAGTTGAAGATCCCTACTATATTCAGCCTAAGCTGATGAAAGTGCCAACTATGTTCATAGCAGTACTATTGGTAATAGGAAGAACAGGGAAACAATCGAGATGCTTCTCAACAGAAGAATGGATTAACAAACTGTGGTACATCTACACAATAGAGTACTACTCAGCAGTAAGAAAAATGATATCCTAAAATTCACAGGCACGTGGATGGATTTGGAGAATATCCTCCTCAGTGAGGTATCACAAACCCAGAAAGATAAGCAGGGGATGTACTCACTCATTAGTAGACTTTAAACAAAAAGCAAAGCATGTCCAAGCTGCAAACCACAACCACTGAACAACTTGGGATCTGAAGCACCTTGGAACCCATTCCCTCCAGAGGAACACCTAACCCAACCTTGATAGTAGGATGAGGAAATCGGAATTGCCTGGAGTGGATGCTGAATTAATCCACCTGGGGACCCCTTGTTCTTTCTGGGGAGGGATGGGGGGCTGAGGAGAAGAGAGGCTGAAGACTGACTTGGAGGGTTTAGAAGGGGGAAAGGAGTTTTAACAAGGGGATACATGGATAAAAAATGAGACTTCATTCTATAAAAAAAATTTAGATCAAAGATGTTCCAGATTCCTCCTGATTTCAGTACTTATATCTAGAAACTTTGACTCATAATAATCTTTCATTTGAAAGATTTATAATTTTGTAAATTATAATTTATGAGCTTAAACTTTCTGTTTCAAACATACTTTTTTAAGTTGTACCATTATTTTAAGCAGATGTGCTTGAACGGACAAACTTTATTTACTGTGTTAGGTTGTGTTACTATAAAAATTTGCAATAGGCTTGGTGCTTATAAATGATAGAATATCACTTTCACTGTTCTGGATGTTGAAAATTCTAAGGTCAAAGCTCCAATGTATTGAACGTTTGATGAGGGCTTACTTTCTGATTCACAGATAATTCTGAGGTGTACCTTATTTGGAAGAAAAGTTCTTGCAGGTGTAATTAAACAATATCAAAATGAAGAGATAATTATGTATTATTTTGTGAGCCCTAAATGTGTGTGTAGGTGTGTATGTGTGTGAGTGTGTGTGTGTAATATAAGGAAGAATCTCCTTAGAGTGCTACAGAAAGTGCAGCCCTGCTGCTACATTGATTTTTGACTTTTGACTTTTCAAACTTTAATGAAGATTAAATTGCCAACATGTTTATATAATTTGTTATAATAAGTATAAAAATCAAATACAATTAATGTTTCAAGTCCACAGTAATTTGAAATCAACATGGATCCAGTATTAAACATGTGGCTTTTTAGTCAGATGGCTTGAATTTGATTGTTTATCATGAAAGATAAGCTAGTAATTTTGATAAAGATATTGCTTTTATTACATTATATTCATTTTTATATGAATAGGCACACATTTCAGGCAAGTAGAAGTCAGAAGACAACCCACAAGAGTCAGTTCTCTCCTTTCTACCATGCGGGTCTTGAGTAGTAAATTTAGGCCATCAAACTGGTATAAATTGTCTTACTACTAAGCTATCCCATCAGCCTGATACCATTTTTAAACAAATGAGATCACTTTTTTACCATGAGAGAAAAAAATTAGAAATAGAAAAATAACTATATCCCTCAAATATTATTTAATAAGCTATGACGTTTTGTCTACAGAAAAAAAAATAGGTAAATAAACAGTTCAGGCCAAACATGAGCTATCTATAAGTGATAATATGATTCTTCCTTAGAATTCATTGAGTTGAAAGGAGGACTGAGGGTCAGTCAAACCTGTAATTTAACTGTCTTGACTATTTTAGTTGACTAAAGAACCATTTGATGAGATGAGTAAAGTGAATTTATATCTCACCAAGTGTCTGACAAGTAGTATGTACTCAAATTTTTATTTCATATTATATTTATTCTTATTATATACTGTTACTGTAAATAATGTGTAGACTTGAATATTTTTGAAGGGATATTATATGGTGGAGGGAAGGGTGTGTGTGTGTGTGTGTGTGTGTGTGTGTGTGTGTGTGAATGTGAGTACCTCTGCAGGCCAGAAGAGGGTTTCAGATTCCTGGGGCTGGAGTTACAGGCTGTTGTAAGTGAGCCAATGTGGGTCCTGGGAGCCAAATTCCAGTTCTCTGGAAGAACAAGTGCTTGTTATGGCTGAGTCCACTCTATTCTCTCAATGCCTTTATCAGCTATGTGCACAGTGCCATCTTCAAATTGTATTTCCCTAAAGGCACTTGTAATTGAGGAAGAGAGACATGACCGGTGGACTGTGATTTTAAAATAACAAATGCTTGGCTTTATAAATCAGCATTCACATATTAAAATAAGTATTGTCTTCTAAAAATGGTAGCTTTAGGAACATATATATATATATGTCTCACAAAATTGGCATTACTTAAAAGTATTTTGGAACTCTTCTAGTAATATTTTCTTTAGAGCTTGTAGTATGATACTCAGACCTTTATGGGCAGAAATTATGTCCCTTGGAACCTACTTGCTCTTTTAAGTTAACTTCTTTAAAATAGAATACATGTGTGTGCAAACTCAGATTTGTTTTTTATAAAGACAATCTTGTTTCATTACTTTATGAGCGTATTTTATAAGTATTAAAATGAGACATTTAGAATTTTCTAGTGCCATTTTCCTCACCCAGTATGAATTACTTACTTCCAATTTCTGATTAAAAGAGTTGATTGGAAATTGCTATGGATCAATAACTTTAGTGTGCTAAATGAAAGTGCCTGCTCGCATCACACCATTGTATATTGGGTATGTGTTTAGGTCACATATTTTGTGTGTATAGGTAAAGGTTCTTGTATCAGATTTGCTAGGTTTGCAAGGCCTCATCTGCATACAGATTGTAATAGCATCTTCCTTGTCATCAGCCTTTGTCCCATGTCTAATTCTAAAAATCAGTGTGACTCAGTTCAAATTTTTGTTATGACAGCACTGTACTTCTAGATACAAATTTCTGTTTCATTTAGTCTTTGTTTCACAAGAAAACACCCCTAAACTCGTTCATTTAAATAACAAAAGAAAATTAAATAGCTGAGAGTTTCTGAAGACACATTAATTATTAGTAACCAGTTATATTGTTAGACAGTCCTCTATAGCAAAATGAGACAAAATGTGTACATGGCTAATATAGTACATGAAAGATACAGAAAATACATGATATATATTTATTATCGACTCCAGTAGCTTAAAATGTAGCTAATATCTAATTCTATTCTATGGTACAACAAAAATGAGTTGATAATTTTTCATCTGCATAACAAAGCTCCAATTATATAAAAAATATTGCTTTGTTTATTTGCACTTGAAATATTTCTCTTCCAGGATCAACACATTCAGGTCCTGTTGCCATCCTCACCTGTCATGATTTTAGATGATGTGTAAAAAATGGAGAAATGGGTAGTACTAAAAGTTGATTATAGTCCACAAGCCAGATCATGTGGCACAATGATCTTGAAAAGTTTTGTGATGAGGGTAAACTATATCCAGGCCTTAGAATTCAAGTAGAGTTTGGATACACTGAAAAATGGCATGGATGCATTCTTTATGAGCTGAAATGGGTTTGACTAAATTATGTACAATTATGAATATCTTTATTATTGGCTCTATATTCCTAGCAAAAGAGAGTGTTTTTTAAAGAGCGGAGGTAGTTGTAAATAAACTTGAAGATGGTTTCATTCTTTAAGTCTGTGCCCTTTAACCAGCTCCTGTAGCAGCTATAGTTGCTGAAAATGGCTGGGAGGAGAATCAGTAGTTTCTGCCAAAGTAGGTCCTCTTGCCTTTGGTAAAAGAATACTAATTACTGTAGATGCTAATTGTTTCTATTTGAAAATTCTTGTAGTGTTTTTTCTGAAACATGTTAAGTGAGCATTAGGTGGGTAACTAAATCCCTGCCAGTAAAGAATCTTCTTTACTACTAGTATGGAAAGACTTAGTTGCATAAAGAAATAAGCTTGGTACCTCCTCTTCTATTATACTGTTCTTGGGAGCTGATAATTGGAAATGTTTTGTAAGAAAAAGGTTATAATTAGTGTTCTGGAGTTGTGGCTTTTCTTTTCAATTTGAAATTTTATATTTATTTTTTAAGTGACTCACTTGGAGGAATATCAATTGCCAAAAACTCACAGTATATATTATTCACTTGTATTCTTGAGTTATAAGACATATGGGCTGTACGTGATGGCACATACCTTTAATCCCAGCACTTGGGAAACAGAGGTAGGTGGATCTCTATGAGTTTGGGGACAACCTGGTCTACATAATGAGTTCTAGATCACTGAACACTATATAGTGAAATCCTCTCTCACAAACATCAAACAATAACAATGTGTTTGTATGGTATGTCCTGAGGATAGTAGATTGCAATTCATTTGTTATTTGATGAGTCACACAGACTCATAAAGTTAGCATTGGCTCTCTGTCTCACTCCACCCCCTTACTCACTTTCTCCTTCTTGCTGCCATGCTCAAGTATACCTTGAGATCTTGGCCTATTAAACCCTGTGGGGTTTCTAGCCTCTACCTCAAATAAAGTCACAGTATATGAGTTATTTGAACATCTCAAATGAGACCTCTGTTTTTGTTTAGTTTTTTTTTTTTAAAAAAAAACCAACTTTGCTTTTTGTTTTTCAGCTATGTGTCTCCTCATTTTGGTTGTTCTTTTTCTGAAAGAGAAATAGAAAAGGCATAGACTTTTTATATCCTAGTGAAAATCTTATTTTATAATTTTCATTTATCATATCTTCTACTTTTATATGTCTCTTCTTCCCTCAGTACTGATTACTGAGGTATGCATAGTGAACACTCAACTTCAAAATTTAGAGCTCTTACTTCCTAACATTCAGGGAGCCCCCATTAGCTAACAGATGTTACATGTATATTACCATTAATTATCTATAGCAAACAGCTGCCCTGTTTGAGTTTGTTATTAAAATAATTATTTAGCTGTATTCATTACTAAAAATGTGAACAGTAACCAATCAAAGCAAACTCTGGCTCATTTGAAAACTGAATGTTCAAAAGGTTTCACTGAAAAACTAGTCCAGGATTTATTCTAGATATTATTTAAAGAGGTATCCCAATTCTCTGATGCTTATATTTCTTCATACCTTACCATAAAATGAAATCTAAAAATGTTGAGTTAATGAATTAAACCATAGGTCTCAAGGACTACTGAATCATTAGCAGCATCTCTTCCAAAATGTTTTATATCTATGATATAGTTACAGCCAAAGTATCAAGTGAGTATATCTTTATGTTTACAAATATGACCAAGGCTCTTTAGGTCATATAAGGATAAATCAAGCATATCATCTAGAAATTCACTAGAAATCTCAGTCTCTATTCCCTAGCCCCCCTGTATTAAATATTCATGAAGTTCGCCAAGGAAGTTGAGGCTTACTGCAAAAAAAAGAAAGAAAGAAAGAAAGAAAGAAAGAAAGAAAGAAAGAAAGAAAAAAGCAACCATTCCTTGTTATGTTGTGATAAATAGTGTGAGATGAGAACTTGGGAAGCAGGGAAAAATAATAACAAAGATCCAGAACATAACCTATATTCCCAGAGCATTTATTTCTTATAGACAAGATTGTGTTAGCTATGTTGCCTAAACTGGCTTAGAACTCACAATCCTCCTTAGTGTTCTGAGTGTTGGAATTCTAGATATATGCCACTAGTCCTTGCTTAGATTGGGGAGTTTAATGATTAATGACAATTTTAACTTGAAAAAAGTATAATTTGGGGCTGGAGAGATGGCTCAAAGGTTAAGAACACTGACTCTTCTTCCAGAGGTCCTGAGTTCAATTCTCAGCAACCACATCGTGGCTCACTACCATCTATAATGACATCTGGTACCCTCTTCTGTATACTGTATACATAATAAATAAATCTTAAAAAAGAAAAAAGTATAATTTAAAATCCAAGCAAATTCTATGAATAGTGTTATAAAGCTGTAACATTAAAAGCCTCCCTAGTCATATAACAAAAAGGAATATTGGGTGAGGAGTATTTCTCTTGAATCATTAGGAGAGCTATCAAATGTTTATTTTTAATTAGACACTGAATATCACTAAGTATAAAGCTCTGTGGTAAATGCAAAGACAAGTAAGGCAAGCTCTGGCTCATTTTTAAAAAATCACATCTAACTGGTTTCACTGAAACAAGATGAATAGGATTCCCACCCCTTACCATATACTGGTTTTATTGTGTGAGGAGGAATAAAGAACAATGAAAGTTACATGTTAACTGGTCTAAGTGGTGCAAAGAGGTAAGCAGCAGAAAGAATGACTTATAATAATTTAGTGAATGCAATCATCATAGAGAAGGGGGAACATGTATATCTTTTCAGGACAATTTTTTCAATGATAACTGAACTTAGTTTATACTGACAATAGACAACACTCCTCTAAGAGAAGTATAATTATATCCTAAGGTAAAGATTGGACAGGTTACTAGAGTTTTGCCAAAAAGTTCACAAAGGAATTAAAATTGTAGAGTATATTGTTTAAGCTTATTTAGGTATCTATTAGTTTGGAGGCATGCTGTATTTTCTTGGTATAATGATGAATAATACCAAATCACATATGAGAACTTTTTCTTTATAATGTGGTACATGTGATACAATTTAGTGGGGTAATATTCAGTTTTACTGTGATCTAACACCTAAGACTTAAAACCTAATAGCTTAAAACCCAAAAAATGAACAAGAGTAGAATAAAAATTTTGTCTACTACCTGATGCTTTCAAAGGATACCCAAGTATTATTAATGTGTCAATAACATCATATTGCTCATGTAGCAAAATGGCTGAAGGGGGCTGGCCAGTTCAAATATTTAACAGTCTCCATTGAGAACATGATGAAATATTAATCAAGACATTGTATTGACAAAGCATAGCAACACATGGCTGTTAATCCCAGCTTTGGGAGGCTGAGGTAGGGACTGACTTTGAAGCCAATCTGGACTACTTAACAAGAACCTATCTAAATCAGCAAATAATATACAAAATTATATTTCTGCATGTTTTAAAAATCCCATTGGAAAATCAAGGTCAATGTAAAATCACCACACTTCAGATATTTTAAACTAAATTTCCATTTTACTTTATACATTGTTGTATAGAATTTTTTATTTTTATTTATTATTTGGTGATTTTACATTATGCACCCCATCAAACTCAGTTATCAGTCCTCTCAGTTTCATATCCACTCTTATGATCTCCTCATTTACAAAACAGCCCATTCATGCTGCTCATTTACTTACTGCTAATTAAACTCCCTGTGGCCAGACCCTTAAAAAAAACAAGTCCTTCTTCACCCACACCCCTGCCAGAGGCCATCAATATTGCATAGAAATTTTAAAAATTTATGCCAGTTAAAATGTTCTTAAACTGAAATTTGGAATTCTAGAAGCCTAAGCCTTCCCTGTGTTCAAACTGATTAAAATTACCACATAGGTTGTTTGGATCAAGTTAATCTATATGTAGGCTTAGCATATTTTGCATACACAAACTACTGCATGAACATATCAAGATTTTATGATTTCCTGGGTTAGAGATATAGCTCAGTGGTAGAGCTTGCCTGGAATATACAAGATCATGGGTTCAATATCTGTAATGTACTCCAAAAAGAAAAACATGAATTCTATTTTGTATTCTTTTTTATAGGATTCTTTTTAATATTTATTTTTATTTTATGTCAATTGGTATTTTGCCTGCATGCGTAACTGTGTAAGGGTGTCAGATCTTGGAATTACAGACAGTTGCTAGCTGCCATGTGGATGCTGGGAATTGAACTCAGGTCCTCCGGAAGAACAGTCAGTGCTCTTAACAGCTGAGGCATCTCTCCAGCCCCCTCCATTTTGTATTCTTAGAACTAAAGTTTATACTTAGATTCAAGGTTACTCAAAACTGGAAGTAGTTTTACCTTTAGGTCTAAGGTTCAAGACCATGATATTTGCTCTTCGTGGTCTGTTTAGATTACTTCTCTCATATACAGCATCACTCTCTTCTGTTTTTTTTTCCACAAATTATTTGGAAAACTCACATTTCCACACACATATATGTGTACACTTACATACCTATTTATATACAGATAACTGTGCTATTCTCTTTAAATAAGAAATTGTTGTGTCTTTCTCATAAATTTTAGGATCATATTTTTTTCTGTTCAGTGTTTGCTGTATTCCTTACTTTCATAAGAACTTGAGCTAGTAGCTATGTACAATCTAGGTGACTACTGTCTGATAATTTTACCCTTTCATTTTCAGACCTGATAATTGTTCTTACTTTCCTTTATTAACAGTAGTCTGTAAGAGATGGGGTGTCCTTGGAGGAGGTATGTCATAGGGATCAAACTTTGTTTCAACAAACTTATGCCATTCCTAGTGTGTTCTTTGCCTTCTGTTTGTGGCTTGAAATGTGAGCTCTCAGGTGTTCTTGATGCCATACTTTTGCTCTTCCATCATATACCCTAACTCTATGGAAACATGAGCCTAATTGAATGCCTTTTTAAAAAATTAATTGCCTTGGCCACAGTGTTATGTCATAGCATTAGAAAAGTAACTAATATAGAAGTTGGTACCAGAAAGTAGGCTGTTTCTATGATAGACCTTGCCATGTATGTAGTGTTTTGTTTTGTTTTACTTAAGAATATGGAAGCCTTTGGGACCTTTGGACTAGAAATGTAGTTAAACACTGTAAGCAGAGTTTAATGAGCTTTCTTAGTACAAGGTAGGAAGACAGTAATGCTGAGAGCTATGCAGAATGTGGAGATCCAGATCACAAGGTTTCAGAGAGGAACTTATTAGCAAATGGGCTAGAGATTATTCTTGTGATATTTTTGCAACGAATGTGACTGGCTTATATCCCTGTCCTAAGAACTTACCTGAAGCAAAATTTAAAAGTCATGGACTAATTTTTTTGCTGGAGCAGATTTCAAAATAGCCTAATATTTACTCTTATATAAATATTCATACTTACTCTTATGTAAGTCTGCAATGAAAAAGAACAAATAGGACATAAGGAAATAAAAAATATACAGTTTAAAGAGAAACAGAGAAAGGTTTGTGCTGAAAGAAATCAGGAGATCCCAGATTTCAGTAAAGAAAAGAGTACCCTCAGGGCAAGACCACACCCAGCTAAGCTTGTAAATGGAAAGGGCCTAAGGAATTAACAAAAGCCTCTATAAATATGATCCAAGAGGATGAGAATTCATTCCAAGCAGGTAGATGAACTTTGACAGTGTCAACTCACATGTTTGTTTGTTTTTTCTTTCTTTTGTGAGCGTGTGTGTGTGTGTGTGTGTGTGTGTGTGTGTGTGTGTGTGTGTGTGTCATAAAGTATACATAAGCAAAGGGTTTGTGGGATCTTCTTCTGCACTTTATGGATTTCTGCTGAGGCCAGATGTGTGGCAGGGGAGTCCTGCATAGAAACCCTGAGAGGCCATTGAGTAAAACTGTGAAAGTGAAGCCTGGATTGCAATAGAGACCCTAAAATGTTAGAGATACCACAGCCATGAGACATCTGCCAAGGCAAGCATATGGGGAGTGCAACCAGCCAGAGAGAGACAGAGATCTATTATGCTTCAGGCAACAAAGCTGTAAAGACAGAGCCATTTATGCCTTCTAACATCAGACATGAAGCTAAAGAATTTGAACTTTTCCCTGATGGGTTTTGGGCTTGTTTTGGTCCAATATTTCCTTACTATACCCTGATCCCTCCCTTTTGGAGTGGTAATATATGTATGTATTTTGTGCCATTGTATGTTAAAGTATGGTACAGCTAATATATTGTCTTGGGCCTCAGAAGAGATTTTGAACTTTGGATTTTTAAAATTTCAAATAATGTTGAAACTGAAAGAATATGGAAACTTTTGAAATTGAACTACATGCATTTTACATTATGATATAGTCATGAGGCTATGGGGGCCAGAGAGTGCAATGTGGTAGTTTTGAGCATTTGGATACTTAGACCCTATTTGGTCCTTGTTTGGGAGGATTATGAAATATGGCATTGCTAGAAGAAGTATGTCATTGGCAGAAGTTTCAAAATACTTGCACCATTTTGAGTTAGCTGTCTCTACTTCTTCCTTGCAGTTTGAGATGTGAGCTCTTGGCTGTTCCTGCCACTGTGCTTTTGCATCACCATTATACACTCTAACCCCATGGAAGAATAAACCTCATGAGATAGATTTCAGCAGGGGAACATATCAGCAACTGGGCTAGAGATCATTCTTGCGATATTTTTGCAAAGAATGTGACTAACTTATATCCTTGTCCTAAGAACTTACCTGAAGCAAAATTTAAAAGTAATGAACTAATTGTTTTTGGTGGAGCATATTCAAGACAACCTAATATTGACTCTGATACATAAATATTAATAATTACTCTTATGCTTTTTTATAAGTTTCTTTGGTCATGGTGTTTTATCACAACAGTTGTAAATAATACAAGTTTAAAAACCTTTCTAGATAAATATTTTTCTGTCTTCATGCCTATCTACTTTCTCTATTCTGTGTTTAAAGAGACAAGTAACTTAAACCCCTTTCAAACTCCTTTCATCATTGTTTTAGTAGTAAGGCATTCTTAATTTTATATTTAACACTATGATATAGAACCTACTATTTTTCCCAATATGTACTTTAGAATCTATATGCACATGAAACATGTCTTTTTATTTGACTCCTGTGTCTTTCATTCTTTAAGGCAAGTAGACAAAATACTTATACTACTTTTCAAGAACAGGTGCAATACACTTCTTGTCTAGATCCAATGGTGGTTTGCTCAGCTCTTGACAACAAATTTTTGTAAGTCCTTTCTAATTCCAAGTTTATGATCAGATACCTAGGATTTGGCAGTAGTAGAAGTACCTGCATGTGTTTATTGGACATTTGTGTCCCTTCTTTGGAGAAGTATCATTTCATATGACTTGTCTATTTTCAAGGGATATATTTGAGTTTTATTATTGAGTTGAGGATATCCTTTGCATGTTCTCAATATATGCCTGTTATCACATATGTAATGCAAATATTTCTCATAGCCTATAGGATTTTTCCTTCTTTTAGATAGAGTCTCTTGCAGTAAAAAAAAAATTTAATTTTGAAATTCAATGTATTTTTATTCTATTATTTTTAAAAAATATATTCTTTAATAGGGCTTCATTTAGCCTAGATTGGCCTCATACTTGCTGTGTACCTGTGTATGACCTCAAACTCCTGATTCTCCTGCCTCCATCTCCCAAATGCTGGGATTGCAGAAATATGCCACCAGAACCTGATTATTATATTGGTTTTTGTACTTTTATTGTCATATCAAAAATCTTACTGTAAAAACAAGATCATAGGGCTGGAGAAATGGCTCAGTGGTTAAGGGCACTGATTACTCTTCCAGAGGACTAGGATTCAATTCCCAGCATCCACATGGCGGCTCACAACTGTCTGTAGTTCCAGTTTCAGGGGATCCAACACAGACACATATGTAGAAAACAAGATCATGAAGATTTCCTTCTATGTTTTCTACTGGGGATTATATTTTGTACTTTTGTAGTGGTGAGCATCAAACTCAAGGCCTCAACCATGTTAGGCAACTACTGTATCACCCAGCTGCCTACCTTCACGCTTGATCATATAGTGTTATTTTTTCAGTTTAGATATTTGATTCACTTTGTGCTAATTCCTATGTATAATATGAGAAAGGAGTCAAAGTTTATTATTTTGAATATGGCTATTCAATTTTCCAAACATTGCTTATTTCTTCATTAAATGTTTTTGGTTATGAGCCTAGCCTTTAACAGCTGAGCCATCTCTCCAGCCCATCATTAAATGTTTTTTGGCAATCCTATTGAATCATTTAATCATGTATGAAAGGATTCATCACTTTTTTACACAAGCTTCTATTTGTCAGTTATTGGCATTATTTTCTGAGTGACTGGAATATTATTAACAAAGTCCTTGCCATTTGGAGGAATTGAGCTGGAACTGACTTGGAAGCCCCTCCCTACTGACTAGCTCTAATAGAATCCAGAAGTGTTATGTAAGCTAACAAGGAAGAAAGGTAATTAAAAGACTTACCCAACTGCAAAGCCCATGATGACCAGCATGTAAAGATATACCCAAAGGTACAACAGTGACACTTATATCTCAGTGGCTGTCTAATTGGACTTAAGGCCTTTTCAATAGGAAAGAATTCATTTCTGATACAGGAAATATAGACAACTGCCTGTGGCTGGTATGGCCATGAACTCTAAAGGAGAACTGACTGGACTGCAATGTTACGAGACTAATGTAATTCCCAGCTGCATAATAAATCTCTATATTTATATGCATGGGTAAATGTAGCTCTCAACCTTCATCAAAGAACATGGAGAACACTACAGAAACCTACAACTTATCAAAATACAGAGAACAACTGACTGAGATATCTATCCTGAACTAATATTACATCTACAATACAATCCCTATACCTAGGGTTCAGGAAACATCACAGAAGAGGGTGCAGAAAGATTGTAAGAGCCAGGGGATCAGGGAGCAGTTGGAGTGTGGGGGGGAAATGATGTAAATATATTAATATGCACATTTATTGTGTTATGAAATTCTCTAAATAAATAAATACATAAAAACAAAGTCCTTACCTATGCCTGTATCATGAAGTGTATTCCATACTTCTCCTCTAACAGTTTTCAGATCCATTTGGTATTGTTTATTGTGAGGATAAGACATAGAAAGCTAGTTTCATTTTTTCTAGATAGTTTTCTCAGCACAATTTCTGAAAAAGGCTGCACTTTTACCAATGTGTGTTTCTGGCATTTTTGTCAAAAATCGTATAGCCCTGTGTCCTGAGCTTGATTCCCCAGAACCCATGGTGGAAGGAGAGAACTCCTCAAAGTTGTCCTCTGACCTTCACACATGTACACACACACACACACACACACACACACACACACACACACACACACAATTAGACTACCAAGAAAAAGAAAATGTAAGACTGAATATATAGTTGTTTGCATGTTAACTCCCTGTATTGTCATGTAACCCCAAGAAACTTTCTATTGGCTTTAATTTCTAAACAAAATTACATGAGCTCTGGGGTTGGCTTGGCAATATTCCAGTCCTTGCTGTCAATCAGTTGCTTCAAATTTTCATATAAATCCCCAGATGGTGTATAATGTTTTAATTTAAATCCCATCAATTTAAACCACTAATCAGCAAGAGTCTATTTAAGAATACATGCTTGAGTTGCTGCTAATAAATATCCTTAACAATTTAGAGGTAGATTTTATGTTTAGAAGATATGTGGGTACAATATATTTTACATTTTTAAATCTCCAGCTTCATTGTGAAAAGAAATAATTTTCTTTTGTGTATAAAAATAAATAAATACGTAAAAATTAAGTCCAAAGCTAACAAACATTCTCAGGGTCACTGGAGAAGATCTAGAATTAAAGCCACTGTCTTACTTTGTCAAAGGTATGATGAGTTCAGATCATCAAATATAAGTGACTGGGAGCAATCCTTAAGACATTTTTTTGTGCCATAACTGTAGTTAAACTGTAAGCTATTGCAATTCTAGCAATACTGTGTATGAATCTCTCAGCTCATAGTTAGTTTAAAGCAGTTGCTCTTTCTATTTTTTCCCTGCCTCTAAAACATTTCCTACACTGCTAACAGAACATCCTTTTGAAATATATCCTCTTTGCACATGTCCTTATTTCTCCACTAAAAACTACCAATGATTCCCACTAGCTTTAATGACCACTATCATTAGGCACTTCATGATCCAACCCTGGTACATTTTAACATCCTCTATCACTATTCCATCACAGGAATTTCTGTCCTCTAACAAACTGTTCCATTAACTGTTACCCCATATGTCCATATTTCTATTTCTGTCATAACTCCATTCATTAACTACAGATGGAATTCAATTTTACTAGTTTTCTTTGGCTAGCCTATTCAAGTTCTATTAATTTCAAAGAACTTTCTTCAGCCTCTATAGCTCAAATGACCTTTTTATTTAAACTAAAATGTGCCCTCCTTTTATTTTTTTAAAAAATGTTATGTATAGAAATGTTGCGCCTGAGTGTATGTATGTGTACTATATGTATGCCTGGTGCCAGAGGAAGTCAGAATAGGGCATCAGGTCCCCTGGAACTGTAGTTACAGATGGTTGTGAGGCAACATGTGGGTGCTGAGTACTGAACCCACCTGGGTCCTATGCAAGAGCAAGTGCACTTCACCACTGAGCCATCTCTCTCAAACTATTTTTGATTCTTATCTACATTGTTTCAATTTTGTGTAAGTAGAATATCTATACCTGGACAGATACTCTACACTACTGGATATGTATCACATGCATAATTTCAATTACACTACAGAACTATAATGACAAAAACACCATGGTTATGGCACAAAAACAAGCACATGGATCAATGGAACAGAATAGAAAGCTCAGGTGTGTGTGTGTGTGTGTGTGTGTGTGTGTGTGTGTGTGTGTGTGTGTGTGTGCAAGTGCTGTTACCCTCTTAGCCATTTTGCTAGCCCTAATCTCACATAGTTTGTAATTGTTTGTGTTGATTATATATTTAACTGTGTGTTGTTACCTAACGAATTTGTGTCAGTTACATAGTTAAAATAGCGTTCTATGTCTGATACTCAGAAGCCTCCCTAGGACTGACTATACTTCTCTTTTTATTCCCACCAGTAAATATCATAAAACACTTAAACTGAAATAACATGTTTCTGGATATTTGGGTCTGGATCCATTGTACTATTATGGGGCTCTATAGCACTTTAGATTACACAGTAGTACTGTGAATGTTGACTCAAAGCAACAACATGATGTTTATTCTTAATAGAGTTGTGTGCAGAGGTATTGTTAGAATGATATCACTCAAGAGTCAGACTAAAACCAGAAAAAATACCTGAAAATGAGATCTGGCTGGCTAATGGACTATTCCTGGCTTTTCCACTTGAGTCCTTTCTGACCCCAAAGTTTCCTACCTGAAAAATGAGACAGTAATTTGTACATTTGTAATTATCATGATGATTAAATACAGTCAGATGTAAATATTATCACAGAACCAATTCCTTGAAAGAATAGGTAACTCATTGCCTGTTTGAGGGGGGAATGTGGCAAAGAGATGACAATATCTCTGATAAATTCTTTCCAAAATTCTGTGTAGTATCAGCCATAACTGATGATACTCAAGTTACTGTCAAGCTCTAAAGTACTGTAATTTTTAAATTAATAATCCTCTTAATATGTATTGAAAATTATAATAAAAAATACTTTCACACTTACCTCATTGAAACCTCATACTGAAAATAAAAGCTTGAAAATATTTAGTTATTGAGCCTCTAATATATGCTAAAATCTAACATATATATTCCTACAGCTAGATGAATGTGTACTCAATAAGACCACTGAGTGCTAGTAATATTGGTGATATATCAGAGATACATACAGATAAAGACTCTTGCCCTCATGGAACTTACATCCTGATGGATTGAATTCTGAGTGAAGCAACCTGAATTCTAGTTCTGATGTAGCTACTAACTTAATATTGAGAGAAAAATGTGTGTGTGTTTATGTTGGCACATGTTCTTAACTAGATGCTTTCATGAGGTGTCTATTCTTGTAAATAAATTATAAATTATAGTTCAATCCTACTCATTCTCAAAGCTTGCTTAAAATACATAGAATTGCTCTGATCTTTGTTTGGTAGCACCTGCTGGCATCTCTTAGAAAATCACTCTATATCAAGGAGAGACCTAGGATAACTATTTACCCCCTTTCAGCATATTAGTTTATTCATCTGTTGTTTGTTTGATTTTTGTTTTGTTTAAATCTTGAATTTAATGCAGAGCAATGTGAAGTCTCTGAATTGTTTGCTTTCTGTCTGTTTAATCAAGGCTGTGCTTTCTAATTATTGTAACCCTTTAAAGAATCCCTCACTGAAAGGGATATTGCCTTCTAATTTTTCCCACCTCTTTTCTTACTCTCACATCGTCCCTGGGAATATTGGAGCTATTAGTATGATTGCTGTTTGACTGCACGAGAAACTAAGGTATAAAGGAAGTAAATACTTAGGCCTATATTCTGTGAAATTGAAAATAATATTTACTCTTGGACTTGGACCTTAATCACTACCCCAGTTCAGCCAGTTCAGCCAGCCATCACATTAGAAGAAGAAGAAGCTACATTTGTTCTGAACTTGGACTCAGAAGACTTGCTCTTTGTTCCAGGTTCTGCCTCTTTCATGACCTTGAACAAGCATCTAAACCCTCTAGATTTCTCTAAAACTATAAATGTTAGCTTTTCTTGAGACTCTCATATTTTCCTATTTTTCAGAAGTTGTTCCCAGTCTTATCTACTTTCTCTGCTATTTTTAATCTCAGTTTTTATTCTTTTTCCATCTGAGTTGTCTACTCTTTTGCAATCCTGACGCCTATCATCTTTAACCAATCTCCTATTTATTTTGGCATTATATGGTCCTATGTAATTTTCTACATTCTCCTTGAACTAAGAGGAAGTAAGCTTAGTTAGCAATATTCAATGTTGAGTTTGAGGATTGTTGTGTGTAGTAGCTATTTTTCTTGTTGCTGTGACAGAAGGCAGTTTAAGAGAGAAAAGGTTTATCTCGGCTCAGAGTTTTAAGGATACAGTGTGATATGATGGTAGTTTGGCAATGAATGTACCTCTTTTCTGTTCTTGTCCAAAAATCTACCAGAGGCTAAATGGAAGAGTTTTATATTAATATTGTTAGCAGAGGAGATTTCAAGACAACATGGTATTGACTGTCTCACATGGTTATTAGTGATCACTTTTATGTAGATCTACAAAGATAATAAGCAAGGCGAGGGCAAAAAGAAATATGAAGTACACAGTTTGAGAAGAGAAGAGAACACCAGGAAATATAATGTGATCAAGGAGATGAAAAGTATTGCACAAATTCTATTTAGTATTATAATAAAAACCCAGAGCCAGATAGAAATTTTGAAGAAAGACTTGGTACTAATTGTAGTAAAGGGAGTGGCACCCTCAGGACAAGATCCCACCCAGCTAGCTAAACCAGAAGCCTGTGAAAGGAAAATGCCCAAATTATTTCATTGCCCTAAACAACAGCAATCCACAATTTATGCAAATATAATCCAAAGAGGAGAACAAGTTACAGTATCATCAGACAGCAGAGTCTGGCCTCTGTTTCTGGACTTCTGAGTCAAGAAGAGATACAGGAAATGAATTGTTGAATCTTTCTTCATGATAAAGGAAAGCCATAAAATCCAGGCAAGTGCCAGTGGATCTCTGCAGGGAGACCATTATAGGAAGCTGTGAAGGTGAATCCTGGATTGTATTGAAGTCCCCAAGATATGGGAGATAACAAAGTTGTACCCAGGAGAGTTGCAGACAGGGAGCAGAACCAACCCAAGAGAAAGAAGTGTGTTGCAGTCAACAAAGTGGAAAGGAGTTGGAGATCTGGAAGAGCCATCAGGATTTGGAGTTTTCCTTGCTAGGTTTCAGTGTTGCATTGATCCAGTATTCCCCTTCTTATGTTTTGGAATGTATATTCTGTGCCATTGCATGTGGAAAGTTAGTCATTTTCTTTTTGATGTTACAGGATGTTATAGTTAAGAATTTCCTTGAGTCTCAGAAGAGACTTTGAACTTTGCACATTGAAATAGTTTTGAGACTGAAAAACTATGGGGATTTTGGGAGTTTGACTGAGTGCATTTTGTAGTATGATATGGCCACAAGCCTACAGGGGCTAGGAAATGAATTGTAGTGGTTTGAGTAAGAAGGCCTCCTAGACTCATATGGTTGAAAGTTTGACATGGAGAAGATCAACCCAGGCTTTAACCACCTCTCTGCCCTCCCAGCCACAACCTTCACGGGGATGATGAGGCTGGAGGTGCTAATGCTGCACGGGAACGAGATTGAGGACATCGAAAACGGAACCTTCTGGAACCTCGGGGCCCTGCAGGTGGTGGCTCCCAGTCACGTGCCTCAGTTTCCCTGTCAGGTGCCTCAGTTTCCCTGTCAGGTGCCTCAGTTTCGCCATCAGGTACCTCAGCTTCCCCATCACCTGCCTCAGTTTCCCCGTCACGTGCCTCACTTGCCTCAGTTTCCCCCTTCTTTTTGGTTTTTTGAGACAGATTTTCTATATCTTTTGACCCTGAACTATATAACTCACTTTCTACACCAGGCTGGCCTTGAACTCACAGAGATCAGCTAGTCTCTGCCTCTCTAGTGCTGGAGTTAAAGGCATGCACCACCATCCATGTTAAGCATATTTAAATATTCACCAGTGGAGCCCGTTGTAAGAAACGTTCTTGTATATAATGGATCCAAGAATCAATAGGATGTATAATCTAAGAGGCAAAATCTGGGTCAAGGATCCCTCAAAAAATAGTGGTTAATCACAGCCGCTTTGGGAGAAGATGTTCTCTTGACGGTACTGAAACATGTGGGCAGGATCAGACACTACTCACACTGTAGCCATAGTCTCAGAGAATGTCTCTTGGTTATTCTTTTTACTATGCAGTGTCATTTTAAATCCTTTGCTATTTGTATTGTTTTGTTTTGTTTGTTGTTATTTTGAGATATGTTCTCTTTACATAATTCTGGTTGTACTGGGACTCACTGTGCAGACCAGGCTGGCTTCAAAAATCAGTCTGACTTGCCTCTAAAAGGATTAAAAATGTGCAATACCAGTCAGGGTTTCTCAAACCCCTGTTAAAAAAATCATGTGTGGAATGTACACAGTTGCTTTTCAGAAATGTTGGGAGCTTCAAATTTGTTACTGTACAGAATGTAAGCTGAAACCTCAGTTCATATGCTCCCCAGAATGCTGGCTATGCTCAACTGGTACCCCAAGAGCAAGAGCTCTCAACAGAGGGCCTCGAGAATTGCTTCTAAACCCTGTGCGAATATGGTTGCTGGGATTAGAGTTTTGGACCTCATCCCTGTGTGGGCATTGTTTTCTAGGATACTTCTAAAAGCTATATTGCATGTTGAAATTTGGGGAATGTATTCCAGAAAGTCACTAAGAAACTTACTTCCTTTTCACTAGCCCCTCATTCTAGTTACAGAATTAACTAGAGATTAAATATACTCTTGAACTCAAAAAAAAGAAAGTTTGATTCCCAGTTGATGGATAGTTTAGGAAGAATTAGGAAGGGTAGCCTTGTTGGAAGAGGTATATACTAGTTATGGTTCTCTAGAGAAATAGAATTTACAGAATATATATATATATATACATATATATCCCATATGTATGGGATTTATTACAACTGCTTACAAGCTGTGGTCCAGCTAGTCCAATAATGGTTGTTTACCAACAGAAGGTCCAAGAATCCAGTAGTTGTTCAGTTTAAAAGGCTGAATGTCTTAATTGGTCTTCAGTATATGCCAGAATCCAGAAGTAGGCTCTAGTGACATTGAAGTAATGAAGTTGCCAGGGCAAACAAGCAGGCAAAGAGATCAAGCTTACTTTTTCCATGTTCTTTGTATAGGCTTCCAACAGAAGATGTAGCTCAGATAAAAGTAGAATCTTTGCACCTCAAAAGATATGGATTAAAGGTGTGCTTCTCACCTCAGAAGATCCAGATTAAGAGAGGATGTTTCCATTTCAAATGATTAAATTAAGAAAAATATCTCACAGGTGTACCCAGAAACTTGGGTTTTTATTTAATTGCAGATGTAGTCGAGTTGACAACCAAGGATAACCACCAGAAGATGTGTCACTGGGGTTGGACTTTGAAGTTTCAAAAGTTCATGCTGGCTCAGTCTTGCTTGCTTTCTGCCTGAAGATTAGGTTATAAGCTTGTAGCTACTACTCTTGCACCATGCCTGTCTGCCGCCAAATTCCTCACCATGACTAACGTGAACTAACTTTCTAAATATGTAAGCAAACTCCTAATTAAACTTTCTTTTATAAGTTGTCTTGGTCATGGTATTTTATCACAGCAGTTGAACAGTAACTAAGATACCACATATGTATAGAGTTCTGGGTTCAATGCCTAGTACCACATAAAGTGATGTAAAGAATCAAGGTCATCCTATACTACACAACTAGTTAAAGATTAGTCTGGGATACCTAAGACCCTGCCTTAAAGAAAAAAACTGCCTAGGCTGTATCTCAAAGGTTCTGGTAGGTTTTGCTTTTATTTTTCACTTGATTCTATGTATTTTTCAATTTTTTCCCTAATTTATTTTTAGTAACTCACTGGTCATTTGAGAGTATATTATTCAGTCCTCAAATATTTATTACTTTGGATAGTGTTTCCTTACTATTAGTTTTCAGTTTTATTCCATTACGATAATAAAAATAATTTTGATTACTTTTTCATTTGCTAAGACTTGCTTTTGTGATCTAGAATATGGTCTATATTAGTGAATGTTCTTTGGACTGCCAAGAAGAATGTGTATTCTATTTCTGTTGAATGGAATATTTTGGAGATATCTGTTAGGTCCATTTGATCCATAAGTAGTTTAATTTTGACACATCTTTCTTGATTTTTAGTTTGAATGGCCCATCTAAGGATGCAGGTGAGGAATTGATATCACTCACTCACTATCCATTTTATATGGACCTACAAGATCTTTTATCCTTATTAGTGTTTGTTTTATGAAATTGGGGAGCCCCAACATTCACTGTAAAGTCACAGTTATTATATCTTCTGATGAATTGTTTTCCTTGTTAATATGAAATTTTACATTTGCTTTATCAGATACCAGGATACCTATGCCAGCTGATATCTATTTCCATTCACTTGATAGGTTGACTTCCATTCTGTGATTCTCAGTCTGTGGCTATCTACACAAAGAGGTGTGTTTCATAAGGATAATGTATTGTTGAATTTCATTTTTAACCCATTCTCTTTATTGATGAGTCTCTATATCTCTTTTTTGATGAGTTGAGCCATTTCAGGTAACATTTTAAAGATATGTTAATTCTTATAATATTATTTGTTGTTTCTCTGGTTTATTATGTTTCTGCTAATTCTTTTTTTTTCTCTGTTAATACTTGGGATTTTCTGCTTTACTTTGTTAGACAAGATAGGTTCTTTTCCTAGAGCTCCTTTGTGCAGTTCTCATGAAATTTCTTTTTTTTCCTATGCACTCATGTTTGAGGCTCTTCCTCATCCATGTATTCTTTTAACTATCTTCTGCTGTATCTTAGTTTATGATTATCATGAAATGTCCTTACTTTTGCCAAATTTAAAAGATACTTTTGGTGAATATAGCAACCTTGGTTAGGAGTTATTTTTTTTCAGAACTTAAAATAGATTGTTCCATGATTCCCTGTCTTTTAGGTATGGTGATGAGAGATATGATGCTATACTGGTATGTTTACTTTTGTAGGATAGTTGGCATGTTTCTTTTACAGCTTTTAGTATTGTTTCTTCACTCTGTATTTTGCCTATTTTGATAGTTTTATACACTTAGAGTGATTTTTAGTTATTTTCACTCCCATTACTTCTTTTCATGCACCTTCCCTCTTCCTTTTCAAAAGAAGTAATTTTCTGCTTTCATATCTTTTTTTTCTGTCTGACTTACTAAGTTTAATTAGGATTTCTTGAATGAGCGTGGATAGGAGATACTTGGCTGCTTTTCAGTGGGAATGAAGGATGAATCTAATTTTATTCTTCTGTAGGTACATACTTTGTCAACACCATGTATTGCAAGGGCTTTCATTTTTTTCCAGTGTATGTATTTGATGCCTTTGTCAAGATTTAGGTGTCAATATCTGTTTAGGTTTATCTCTGGATCTTCATAATGTTCTATTGATGTACATGTCTGTTTTTACACCAACATGATGCTGATTTTGTCGCCATCATACTAAAGATGCCATATAAACCCAACAGAGAGTAAAGAGTAAAGGAGTAAAGGCCTTCAAACTACACATAGACACATTCACAAAGCACTGTGATATCTAAGTTGCTGTTCCTTTGGGATGGTAGTAGGAAGCAGGAGGCCAAGTTGATTATGTTGGTCCCCTGTTTTCTAGAAAATTCTACACTTGCCTGGTACATCTGCTGAGACCACATTTCTGAAACTCTCTCCTGAGACTTGATTAAACTCAGGTTGTCCTTTCACTGGGTCATGGTTTGTGGGTGGTACATCTTTCCATTTGGAAAGAAAAATTGTAGATTTATTGAGAGGTTGAAGTTATTTCAGGATGATGACCACACCCATTACATCTCATACTTGGAGGCCTCCTTCTGTCTTTACTTTCTGCAAGTGACAGACTCCAGCAAATGAAACTCCTGCCAAAGAAACTCCACCATCCACCACAGGAAGCTGCACCTATTGTGATTCCAGCTACTTGGCTATAAGATCACGCAGCCTACATCATAGAACAGCTAGCAACATGAGGAAAGATTGGAACACAGGTCTCTTCTCTTTCTGAACAAATGACAAATACCCTATCCTTTAGTCTACCCTGTGGCTGTCATTGTAGTAGCAGACATTGCTAAATTTATCCCAGTTCTTCTCAGCAATGCCACTGTGAGCCTCACTACCTTAAACATAGGGCTCTAAGCATATGGCACACGTCAAAGAGCCTGTTTTGCATTTCTGGCTTGAGGATACTCTTATGCTAGACATGACCAGGGAATAGTGCCAGCACAGACATGAGCACACTAAGGTAGGAGGGCCCTGTGCAGATGCTGCAGAGCTGCAGTGTCTGGAGATCTAGATGAACCATGTGAGAATTACTGTTCAGGCTGTTGGGAGAAGTAGACTCTGTTGTCATATATACTAAAAGAACTACATATGAAGCAGTGGAGCTGACATGTAAAGCAAAGAATAAAGCAAATGCCAGTCATGAAGTAGAGTCTGAGTGTCATCTTAACAGGCTGTCCATTACAAGAATGCCTTCCCATTCTACCTACATCAGTAATATGTACACTGCAAACCTACTTGAGAAAAATTAGATGCTTTTATTTTTTAAGGATACATATTCTCAAAATACCAAAGAATGCAATTAAAAAATTGAGTACAGATCTAAACATAAAATTCCCAACAGAAGAATCTCAAATGACTGAAAGACACTTAAAGAAGTGCTCAACATTCTTAGTCATCAGGGAAATGCAAAGCAAAACAACTCTGAGATACTGTCTTACACCTCTCAGAATGGCTAAGATCAAAAATACTGATGACATCCCATGCTGGAGAGGATTGGAGTAAGGTGAACACTTCTCCATTGTTGGTGGGAGTGTAAACTTGTACAGCCACTTTGGAAATCAGTATGGCAAATCCTCAGAAAACTGGGAATCAATCTACCCAATGGTGCAGAATACCACTCTTGGGCATATATTCAAAGAATGTACATTGATACCACAAGTGTACTTCCTCAACTATGTTCAAAGTGACATTATTTGTAATATTTGGAAGTAACTTAGATGCCCCTCAACTGAAAAATAAATTTTAAAAATGTGGTACATTTACATGGTGGAGTATTAGGCAGCAGTAAAAAAGATGACAACTTGAAAATTTCAGGCAAATGGATGGAATTAGAAAAAAAAATCATCCTGAGTGAGGTAACTCAGACCCAGAAAGACAAACACAATGTGTTTTTCCTATGTTTTCCTTTTGAAATTTTCAAAAAGAAAGAAAGAAATTTTAGCATCTCTTTAGCAGTTTCAGTATTTCTTGCTTTAAATTAACATCTTTAATCCAGTTTGAAATGATTTTCATGCCTAAAGAGAAAGATGAATCTAATTTTATTCTTCTGTAGGTACATACTTTGTCAACACCATGTATTGAAAGGGCTTTCATTTTTTTCCAGTGTATGTATTTGTTGCCTTTGTCAAGATTTAGGTGTCAATATCTGTTTAGGTTTATCTCTGGGTCTTCATAATGTTCTATTGATGTACATGTCTGTTTTTACACCAACATGATGCTGATTTTGTCGCCATGGCTTTGTAGTGTAATTTGAGGTAAGGCAATATGATACCCTTATATTGCTTTGTCAATCTGTGGCCTTTGTGCTTCCATACAAATTTTTAAAATATTTTTTTAAGTCTTTGAAAAATATTAAAGAATTTTGATGAGGTTTTCATTGAATTTGTATATTGCTTTTGGTGGCATATCCATCTTCATAATACTTTATCTTCCCATCATGTAATATCTTAATCAATTTCTTTTTTCAGTGTCTGAACAATTTTCTTCAGTACTGATTTGGCTGCCATAAACTGCTTAAATTTATGTTTACTTGAAATAAGCTTACTTTTCCTCCTTTTTTTGAGATTATAATTACATTTCTCCCTTCCCTTTTTTCTCTCCAACCCACCCTCCATATTCTCCTACTTTCTCTTCTTTAAATTCATGGGCTCTTTTTTCACTAATTGTTATTGCATGCAAATATGTACTAAATGTATAGGATATATACCATATATGTCCTAATTATATATGTGATGTGTGTATACATATATACATATCCTTCCAATATAATATTACTTGTATATTTGATAGATAATTTTGCTAGGTTTAGTAATTTTTTTTTTACTTACTTCAAGGCTTAAGATCTATCTTTTTATGCTTTCCTGGCTTTTAGGGATACTGACAACAGACTTGATACTCTTGTGTTTCTGCCTCTATTTTTCTGTTATAGTTTTTAGGATTTAGTATTAGTATTTAGTATTTAGTTTTTGTAGTTTACTATTGTTGCCTTGGTCATGGTGTCTTTCGTCAGCAATAGAATAGTGACTAAGACACTATATGTTGTAGGCAATTTCTTCTCTTGTCATTTCTGTTTGGAGTTTTTAAAATGCTCCCTGTATTTGGATGTATATTTTTGTTTCTGTTTTCAAAATTCTCAGTTATAATTTCACTGAATGGATTGTCTAAGTCATTTGACAATCTCTATCCTGTAGTTTTAGGTTTAGTTCCTTGAATGTATACCAGACTTCCTAAAAGTTTCAGTCATGTTCATTTACTTGTTTATATTTCTGTATGTCTGTGTCATTGTCTAAACCTTGTCCTCCATCCTACACATTCATTATCTTTTGTCTTATCTGTTGATGATACATTATGCTGTGTTAGTAAGTTGATAAATTGATTCATTTTCAAAATTTCTGTTTGTTTTGCAGTATCTATTTCCTTGTTGAATCTTTCCTCCATTTTTGTTTACATTAATTTTATTCTATCAATATGTGTGTGTGTGCATGCACACAAATGTGCCTGTGTGCAAGAAAGTGTGTGTATTTAGGGGGTCCTCATATGAGACACATTATGCATACAAAAGTCAAAGGAAAACTTGTAGAAAGTGGTCTTATTGTTTATAATATCTGTTTGCCAGAAGTTGATGGAAAGTCATCAGGCTTGGTGGCAAGGGAAGCATCCTCATCACTCTTCACCATATATTCATCCACGTTGGTAATTTGCTTATCACTCCTAAATTTATTCATTTATTTTGTGGCTCTCAAGTAATATTTCTTATCTATATATTTGATTTCTCTATTTGGTTTTTAACTTTATTGGGGGCAGTGTGTAAATGTGTGGATGTGGATATGAAAATGCACTTGCGAGACGTGAGCAGGTTCCGGCGCCTGATTTCTAGTCCAGAAAGTTGCTTTCCGGGAACAGAGTCAATTTGTAGAGCCTGATTCCAGATTCTCCTTAGCAGACATGACTAGGGTTTGGCTGTGAGGGGCTCCTCCAGTCATACCTAAAAGAGGGGACTTTGCACGTCCAGCCACGCCTCCAGGGCAAATTGCGTCATCGGAGAAGGACTAAGGCTTTGAAATTCAGACCCCTGGGAGCTGGAGAGATGGCTCAGCGGTTAAGAAATTCAGACCCCTTCCAGAGCAGAGTCAGAGATCAGGCAGACCCCTTGCTCAGAGGAGACAGGAGACACACAAGCCCTCTTGCCTAGGAGCTGACTAGGAGCTGCCTAATCGTGAACCACTGAAGCCATGGGCAGACACCAGTGCAAAAATACATATAATAATATAATGAACAACAAGGCAGAAGAAACTGGTGGTTCTACAACTACAAGACCTGAAAAGAGTAATGAAAAGGAAGCAGAAGGAAAGAACACCAAAAGCATTTTTTATGAAGATTATTGAAGCCTTCAAAGAAGATATAAAAAATTCCCTTAAAGAAATGGAAGAAAATACAATTAAAAAATTGGAAGAGATGAACAAATCCTGGAAAGAAAATCAAGAAAAGGTAAACCAAAAAATGAAAGAAACATTCCAGGAACTAAAAATTGAAATAGAAGCAATAAAGAAGGCACAAAATGAAGCAAAGATGGAAATAGAAAATCTGAAGAAAAGAGCTGGAACTATAGCTACAAGCATAACCAACAGAATCCAAGAGATGGAAGAGAGAATCTCTGAAGTGGAAGTCTCAGTACGGAAATAGATGCATCAGTCAAAGAAAATACTAAAACCAAAAAAGCCATAACACAAAATGTTCAGGAAATCTGGGACACCTAACCTGAGAATAATAGGAATAGAAGAAGGAGAAGAATACCAGCTCAAAGGCACAGAGAATGTATTCAATAAAATCATAGAAGAAAACTTTCCTAACTTAAAGAAGGAAATGCCTATAAAGATACAAGAAGCTTACAGAACAACAAATAGATATGACCCCACAAAATAGTCTGCTCACCACATTATAATCAAGCAACAATACATACAGAACAAAGAAGAAAAATAGGAGCTGCAAAAGAAAAGGGCCAACTTAACTATAAAGGCAGATCCATCAGAATAACACCTGACTATTCAATGGAAACAATGAAAGCAAGAAAGTCTTGGTCACTAAAAGAGCATGTCACTAAAAGAGCATGGCTGCCAACCTAGACTACTATATACAACAAACTTATAAATCACCATAGATGGAGTAAACAAGATATTTCATGACCAAGTCAGACTGCAACAATACCTATCTACCAATCTGGTCCTCCAGAAAGCATTAGAGGGAAAACTCCAACCTAAGGAACCTAGATACACCAGTGAAACCACAATCAATAATCCCACAGAAGAAAAGCCCAGAAAAAGGAAATACATACAAGCTACCACCAAAAATAGCAGGAAATATCAATCAATGGTCACTAATATCCCTTTATATCAATGGACTCAACTCACCTATAAAAAGACATACACTAATAAGATGGATACAAAAACAGAAGCCATCCTTCTGCTACATACAAGAAACACACCTCAACCACAAAGACAGACACAGGCTCAGAGTAAAGGGTTGGGAAAAGATTTTCCAATCAAATGGTTCTAAGAAACAAGCCGGGGTTGCCATCCTAATATCTAACAAAGTAGACTTTAAGATAAAAGCAATTAAAAGGGACCAAGATGGTCATTACTTATTCATCACAGGAAAAATCGTTCAAGAAGAGATTTCAATCCTGAATATTTAGGCCCAGAATATAAGAGCAACTACCTATGTAAAAGAAACACTGCTAAAGCTCAAATCCCACATCAATTCTCACACCCTAATAGTGGGAGACTTCAATACCCCACTTTCAACGCTGGATAGGTCAACCAGACAGAGACTCAACAGAGAAATAAGGACTCTAACAGAAGTTATGATGCATATGTATTTAATAGATATTACAGAAGATTCCACTCATCTCCTCATGAAACTTTCTCCAAAATTAACCACATAATTGGTCATAAAGCAAATATCAACAGATACAAAAAAATGGAAATAATCTCTTGTATCATATCAGACTACCAGGGCCTAAAGTCAGAGTTCAACAACATCAAAAATCACAGAAAGCCTACCAACTCATGGAAACTAAACATCACTCAACTGAACCACCTCAGAGTCAAGGAAGAAATTAAGAAATAAATCAAAGTCTTCCTAGGATTTAATGAAAATGAATCTACAACATATCCAAACTTGTGGGACACAATGAAAGCAGTCTTAAGAGGAAAATTCATAGCACTAGATGCCTATGTGGAAAGCCTAGAGAAATCCCACACTAGAGACCTAACAGCACAGCTGAAAACCTTAGAACAATTAGAAGCAAACTCACCTAGAAGGAGTAGACGGCAGGAAATAATCACTTAGAGCTTAAATCAATACAATTGAAACAAAAAGAACAATACAAAGAAGCAATGAATCTAAGAGTTGGTTCTTTGAGAAAGTCAACAAGATAGATAAGCCCTTATCCAAACTTATCAAAAAGCAGAGAGTGTCCAAATCAACAAAATCAGAAATGAAAAGGGGGATATAACAACAGACCCCTAGAAAATCCAGAGAATTATCAGATCATACTTTGAAAATCTATATTCCACAAAAATGGAAAACCTAGAAGAAATGGACAGTTTTTCAGACAGGTACCACTTACCAAAATTAAATGAAGATCAGATTAATTACTTAAAATTATAAACCTTAAGGAAATTGAAGCTGTCATTAAAAGCCTCCCAAGTAAAAAACACCCAGGTCCAGATGGTTTCAGTGCAGAATTCTACCAGACTTTCAAAGAAGAACTACTACCAATACTCCTCAAACTGTTTCACACAGTAGAAACTGAAGGAATATTGTCAAACTCTTTCTATGAGGCCATTTCCTAAGTATAACACCAGTGGCACAGACACCAAGAACAACAATCAATGTAGTGGGCCCTCCTGAAACTGAGAAGCTTCTGTAAAGTCAAGGACACAGTCAATAAGACAAAACGACAGCCTACAGAATGGGAAAAGATTTTCACCGACCCTACAAGTGATGGAGGACTGATCTCTAAAATATATAAAGAACTCAAGAATCTAGAGCCCAAAACCCAATCAAAAATTAGGGTTCAGATCTAAAAAGGGAATTCTCAGCAGAAGAATTAAAAATGGCTGAAAGACACTTGAAAAAATGCTCGACATGTTTAGCCGTCAGAAAAATGCAAATCAAAACAACCTTGAGATACCACCTAACACCTGTTAGATTGGCTAAGATAAAAGTCAGAGATGGCAGCCTATGCTGTAGAGGTTGTGGAGCAAGGGGAACACTCCTCCATTGTTGGTGGGTGTGTCAGCTTGTTCAGCCACTCTGGAATGCAGAATGATGGTTTTTCAGAAAACTAAGAATCAATCTCCCCAAGGATCCAGCAATACCACTTCTGGATGTATACCCTAATGGTGTACATTCGCACTCCAAAAGCATTAGCTCAACTATGTTCATAGCAGCATTATTCATAATAGCAAGAACCTGGAAACAACCTAGATGCCCCTCAACTGAAGAATGGATTAACAAACTGTGGTACATCTACACAATGGAGTACTACTCAGCAGTAAGAAAAAATGATATTCTAAAATTTTCAGGCAAATGGATGGATTTGGAGAATATTCTCCTGAGCGAGGTATCTCAAACCCAGAAAGAGAAACAGGGGATGTACTCACTCATTATGGACTCTAAACAAAAAAGCAAAAAGCAAAACATGTCCAAGCTGCAAACCACAACCACTGAACAGCTTGGAATCTGAAACACCTTGGACTGACACCGTGGATCCCACTCCCCCTAGAGGATCTCCTGACTCAGTCTTGATGTTGGGGGGAGGAAACTGGATCTGCCAAGAGTGGATGCTGAATTGAGCAATATTGGGACCTTGGGACCTCCTGCCCATGCTGGGGAGGAGATGAGGAGATGTGGAGAAGAGAGAGTGACTGGAGGGGATGGGAGCGAGAAGGAACCTTGAATAGGGATATACATGGACAGAAAATGTGACTTTATTCATAATTTAAATAAAAGAAAGAGGAAAAAAACTGTTATCAGAATCCATGTGCAGTTTTCTGTCTAAACAAATGTTGTCAGTTTGCATGGCTGTATAGGAAGAGGTATGATGCTTGGTTAAATAATTAGTGTATACTTAAATTTCTAAGATACTCTTAAGCTGTTTTCCAAAGTATTAGTACCATAGTGCATCTCTAATAGCAATACTTACTGCTCTCCTAGGTATGTAGTGACTAACAATACCCAGTGTCTTTTGATGTGCATATTTTCCTTCCAAAGGTAATTTGGTGAAATTTTCATCTAAGTCTTTGTCCATTTTTAATTGGACTATATGCTCTTATATGTTTTGGGGTGGAAAATCTTCATGGTCTGTTTGAAAGTCTTTTGTCAGTTCTGTGATTTGTAAATATATTTTTCAAGACTACAAAAAGATGCACTTGTGGGGGGCGTGTGTGTGTAGATCCAAAGCTGAAGTCATCTGTCATCTTCTATTACTCTCCACTTTATTTTTCAGACATTGGACCTCTCACCAAACGTAGAGCTTGCCATTTCTATTAAACCAATTAGCCAAGAAACCTAGAGCTTTCAGGATCCACTCAGATGGTAGAAGGAGAAACTCAATTTTCCCAAGTTGCCCTTTCACTTCCATACAAGTGTGTGCCCCCCACACAAAATTCAAAAGTAAAAAAAAACTTTTAAAACAACATATAAACATAAACCGCAAATGGAAGTAGATTATTTATGCTCAGTCATGATTTCTTCCTGGTTCAGTGGGAGTCTGTCCTCTGTGTTTAACTTAGCTCTGTCCTACAGGACACTGCACTGGTACAGTCATAATTCTTGTATGTTGTTATGGCTTCTTTTTATTATGGCATGAATGGAGAGTGTTGGCCACCCCTTAGATCAGACTCTTTTTCACCCTTCTCCTAACTCTATAGACTGTGTGGCTTCGGATCTATTACTTATATCCAGATGCAGGACCATATTTTTCATTTTACATGCATACTTCCATTTCTCTGGAGTTGTGTGGGCTGCTGAGCTGTTAGTGTTTGCTGAAGGCATCCTTAGGTTGTGGTCAATTCCTAAGGAGCTCTTATCCCCAGTTGCAGACCTTACAGATCCAGCAGTGCCTTGGGCTCATTGCTTGTTCCTCCAGGTTGAGGTGTCTATCCTCTGCACTATATGGAGTACTGGAACCATTTCAGCACTTTCCTATAGAGTCACACATAGAATTGCATGTAGAACTGGAGTATTGAACACCAAGCCAGTAGCATTTTTTTTCTGTTTGACTAGAAGACTTGGTGCAGCTTTGTGTGGTGTGTGTCTTTGTTCTGCTTTACTTAGATATTCTTTCACTTCTTTTTAAGTGCAATATTTACATTAGATCTTTGATAATGTCATACAATGTATTTTGATCTTATTCACTCTGCACACCACTCTTCCCCCAACTCCCAGATCAATCCCCTACCTCATCTCTCTTTTACATCTTTTTCTTAATTACTGTTAAAAGTATATACATATAAATATATAATTGCAACTTGTCCATTCAGTGTCACTCATGTGTATATTTCTTATTTTAATTTTATTCATTTTTATTTAATTAAAATACAATTATATTATTTGGCACATCTGTATTCTGCCTATTCCTTCCTACCCCTCCTTTATAGCCCCTTCCAAACTTACAGGGCTTCTCATGTATATTCATGTACTTTTAATGAATTTCTTCCTCAATCTCTCCCTTTGGAATATTCTCTTGTATTCTTTTCGTGACTCTCTACTTCACAGCTCTCACTGCAGCAGCCTCTAGACTGCCATCTTACCTGGAAGTCATTATTCTGATTGTTCCTTTCTTCATTTATACTGATACAGCTTCTAGTTCACCATCTTATCTAGACAATATTGGTGTTTTGAGATTTGAGTATGGGATGCTACTCTAGCTGAGGCTAGCCTCAAACTCACTATGTAGCTCAAATTGGCCTCAAACTGAGAATCCTTCTTCCTAAGCTTTGAACACCCTGGGATCATAAGCATGCAGCACAAATTTCTAGCCCATGTCTTCTATATAATGCAGTATTTGGATGAATATTTGTGTTAGTTTTTTTTTTTTTTTTTTAACAAGACTGACGGTATTTGGCAAAGTATCCATCTGGTTCTGGGCTTCTGTTTGCTCAGTGCTCATATGTATTACTTATATAGATCTGTTTAAGTTGTTTATATCCTCTTGGTGTAATTTTGGAAGGCCATATGTTTCTAGAATTTATCCTTTTCTTTCAGATTTTCCAATATATTGGAATACAAGTTTCCCTGGTACTCTATAGCAGTCCCTTGGATTTCATTGAAATCTTTTTTAATATTCTCATGTTCATTGCTAATTTGGGGTTCTCCCTTCTCTGTTCTCTTTCCATTCCTTTGGCTGCTATTTAGCTGATTAAAAGTTTGTAATTATTTTTCTCTCTTTTTAAAAAAATCTTTATTGATTTTATTATTTGTTTACTCTTATTTCTGCAATATTTACTTCTTGCTTCCTACTGAGTTTGGTTTAGCTTGTTTTTATTTCTCTGACCTTGAGGTCTTTCATTAAATTATTTATGAATTTTCTCTGAATTTTTAGGGTAGGTACTCATACTTGCGAATTTCCTTATTGGAACTGCTTTTGCTGTACCCCAGATATTCTGAAAAATTTTAGTTTCACTTTTATTTCTATAAATTTCTATTTTTTCTTCATCAATTTTTTAATAATCAATTGATAGTTATGGAGTATATCTTAGGTCTCTATCTGTGTATATATTTTTGTAGTTACAATTCAAAAACCTAAAAATACTTTAAAAGTGAAAATGGGCAAAGAAGAAAAGCGAAAAGTGATGGTCACAAGAGAGAGAATAAAATTTTCACTATTATAGGATGAAGGGGGAGAAATAGGTACAGCACAAAAATAGTAAAAATATTACAGATACAAAATGAATATATATGTACGCAGACATATATGCACATATTACAGGGCAATAACAACACTGTAAAGGTACAGCCAAGAGGGTGAGCAGTTTAAGGGCCAGTGTGGGCTACAGAGTGATTTCTAAACCAACTTGAGCTGCCTAGTTAAGATTTTGACTCCAAATGACAAATTTTAGACATTAAAATGCTATGTCCTCTAATTGTCATGTGAATAATAGTGGATCTTCATTGTCTCTACCAATTGACACATCTGTAGCTTTATGTGTATGATTATATGCTTCTTGGAGAAAGCAAACACGGGTTGTCACTTTTCTTTTTGTGCGTGTTTGTATGCGTGTGTATTGTCAAACAGTCTAACAATGTGTTTGGGGACTGCATGTTGGAATACCTTTCTTTCCCTACTTGCCAGTTTAAAGTAGCAGGCACCAAAACTCCCTCATTTAGAATTTACACCAAATAAACTAGTTAACCATACTTTCCCACCCCCACCCAGGGCCTGCCTCATCCTGAGATTCACTGTATGTTTGGATCATTGGCTTCCCAGTAAAGCCCACATAGAGGATGGGACAACAAACCATACATGGTAGAATAGAAGAGCAAATGTCACGTTTTCCCTACTCACAACTGTAGCTTTCTGAGTCCCAGTTTGCATGTAATCATATGTGCTTTCTCAGTCACTGTTCAATGAGCTGCCTATTTGAAAGAAAAAGAGAGCTCTACTCTGTTCCACATATACCACTACATATATTTTTCAGTGAGCTTTTGTTTAGCAGCATTCTGCTGGAGCTACACTAGATCATGTGGTAGATGATGAAAAGTATAGAGTGGAAAAATTTGTTGTAAGTTTCATGGGAGAAGGAAACTGTTGGGACATATTTCTCAAAGTAAGCAGCTTGGAATGACCTTTTAAAGAAGGCTTTTACATTGTGAAGTATAGAGTGCTTCCCAAGCACCAGCATGCTGTGCAGCTCCTAGCAGCTCTATCTCTGTACAAGTTTGGCCCACTACATCTTTCTCCTTTTTTGATAGTACCTCTACCATGCTGCCAGGCCAATACAGGCTCAATGATGATATACTTCTTTCACCTTCCGTTCCAATAGCCAGAGGATTTGTGTTCCAAAATCATAAATGGCCAGAGATTTCCTCAAATCTTTATATGTCTAATAATGAACGTCAATATATTATCTCACTCACTTTCTGAAAAAGTTATTTTCTGATTGTTCTGATTTCTAACATAAAAAAGCTTAAAAATTCTGCTAGCTTCCAATACACAATTTTGGTGTGTGCGTGCCCATATATAAACATCAGTAATACAAAATAAATTTATTAACAATAGAACATGTATTTTTATTTATATTTATTATTTTCCCCAGCCTGATCACAGTTTCCCCTCCCTCCTCTCTTCCCAGTCCCTCCCTCCAGCCTTCCTCTTCTCTCCATCCACTTCTCTTTTTTTTCTTCAAAAAATGACAGACTTCCCATGTATAACAGTCAATTGTGTCATATCAAGTTGTAGCAAGACTAGGTACCTCCTCTCCTGTCAGGGCTGGACAAGGTAACTCAGTAGGAGGAAAGGGTCCCAAAAGCAGGCAAAAGAGTCAGAGACAGCCCCTGCTCCCACTGTTTGGAGTACCACAAGAATACCAACTTTCACAACTGTAACGTATGTGCAGAGGGCCTAGGTCAGTCCTATGCAAGCTCTCTGACAGTGTCAGGGGTAGACACTCCCTCTCATAGTACGGGTCTCTAAGCTGAACCAGTCATTGGTTGACCACATTCATAATTTCTGTACCACCTTTACCCCTGCATATCTTGTAGGCAGGGAAAATTGTAGTTCAAAGGTTATATGGCTAGTCTGGGGTTCCAATGCCTTCACTGGAAGTCTTGCCTGGTTACAGGAGATGGCCAGATCAGCCTCCATATCTCTGGCTGCTACAAGTCTTAGATAGGGGCCTCCCTCATAGATTCCTGGGAGTTTCCATTGCACTAGCTTTATAGCTCATCTCAAAGATGACCCTGATTCCAGTTGTCTTTCCCAATTATCTCTCCCTTCATTCTTCTCCACCTGTTCCTATGCCCACTCTCATCCAAACTCCCTCAACTATCCATCTGTGATGTCTATTCTATTTCCCTTTCACAGTGAGACTCATGTGCTTCCCCATCCCTTGAGACTTCCTTGTTACCTAACTTCTTTGAGCCTATGGATTATAGCATAGTTATCTTTTACTTTGTGGCTAATATCCACTTATAAATGAGTACATACACATTTATTTTTCTGGGTCTGGGCTATCTCACTCAGGATGACCTTTTCTAGTTCCATTTGCCTGTTGGTTATTTTCTCTCTTTGGGGACCCCACTATCCAGCTCCCAAATAAATGACACATGGAGTCTTATTCTTAATTATAAATGCCTGGTCTTAGCTTGGCTTGTTTCTTGCCACATTTTCTTAAATTATCTCATCTGCCTTTTGCCTCTGTGCTTTAACTTTCTATTACTTCTATACATCTTACTCTTAGTCCATGGCTGGCTGGCTGGGTGGATGGCTGGCCCCTAGTGCCCTCCTCTCCTTGTTCTCTTGCTCTTTCTTCTTCCTCCTCCCAGATTTCTCCTTATATTTATTCTCTCTGCCTGCTAGCCCTGCCTATTTTCCTCTCGTGCCTTTCTATTAGCCATTCATCTCTTTAGTAGGCCATCAAATATTTTAGACAAGCACAATAACACAGCTTCATATAGTTAAACAAATGCAATATAAACAAAAGTAACACACCTTGAAATAATATCCCACAACATTTGCTAGCAAGTTTCATGATGTAATTGTTTTTAATAGAGATGAGTAATACTCCTTTGTGTAGATGTACCACATTTTCTTTATCCATTCTTTGGTTGGGAGGCATCTAGGTTGTTTCCAGGTTCTGGCCATTACAAATAAGACTGCTATGAACATAGTTGAGCAAGTATCCCTGTAGTATGATTGAGCATTCTTTGGGCATATGCCCAAGACTGGTATAGCTAGGTCTTGGGGTAGGTCAATTCCCAATTTTCTGAGAAATCACCATATTGATTTCCAAAATAGCTGTACAAGTTTACACTCTCACTAGCAATGAAGGAGTGTTTTTCTTGTTTCACATCCCCTCCAGCATGAACTGTCATTTGTGTTTTTGATATTAGCCATCCTGACAGGTATAATATGGAATCTCGGTGTCATTTTGTTTTGCATTTCCCTGATGGTGAAAAATGTGGCCATTTGAGATCTCACTACAGCACTCCCTCCCCCTGTACTTCCAGCCCACAACTATGGCTGCATTACTGGAGTTCAGACTGGTCCCAGAGATCCCAGGAAAGCTTGTATTTTAAATGAGGTATAAATAACCCAAATGTTTATTGGTGTATGATGGATAACTTAAATGTAATGTATATGAGTGAAATAACTGGGCAACAATAGGCTAAATGCTTTATGATGGGGGGAGGAAATAGGGGGTAAATAAAAATGTTCCTGGTACATATATATGAAAATGATGTAACAAAGCCATAATTTTATATGTGAACTGTAAAATTAGTGATAATAAAAATACTTAGTCACATTGCAATTATATTAAAAGGAAATAATTCAGTTGTATGGGCTTTACCTATATGGGTCAAGTTAGTGCTCTTGAAAATCAAACTAGAAACTTCCTCTATGTTAAATAACTTTCATCATGCCAGAAGAGCAATGTAGCCTTTTAGAGCAGAAATATCATGAATATCCTTACATAGCATTGGTCACTATGTGGTATACTACAAACCTGCAAGATAAGTTGTACCCACTGGTACAATAGTCACATGACTGTTGTGAATATACCCAGCCATGAATCCCCAAGCATGAGGGAATTGATTCATGCTTGTTACTGTAAATCTGGTAACAAACCCATGACTGTGGAAGCCATAGGCCCCAGAAGGTAAGCTACTGTTCTTGTTTTAGTAAATGGACATGTTATACCCATAAAATTGTCTTCCACATATGCCATGCACATGTATGAGTTCTTTTTCTGCTTTGGTAAGGAAACTTCCTTTTGCAGTGGGCAGCAGATAGTTAACTGCACAGACTCATAAGTAGTCAAAGTGCTGAGAATAGGTGTGATGGCCCCGAAGGGAGAGATGCTATTAGGACATGTGGCATTGTTAGAGTAGGTGTGGTCTTGTTGGAGAAAGTGTGTCTGTGAGAAGGGGAGCTGAGGAGATCTGTGGGGACAGGTTTTAAGATCTCTTTTCTCAAGCTTCACTTAGTGTAACATTCAGTTGACTTCCTGGTGCTTTCTGATCAAGATATCTGCCTGCATGCTCTCCATCATGATGATAATGGACTGACCCTTTGAAACTGCAAACCACCATCACCTCAATTAAATGTTTTCTTTATAAGAGTTGTCACAGTCATGGTGCAATAAACATCTAAGGCAGTGAATGACTATGGAATACATAGCCCTAAATGAAGCATCTCTGTCACCTGATCCAAGGCTTGAGGAACTTTGCAGAAAAGGGGACAGAAATAATGTAGGAGTTAGAAGAAAAAAAAAGAGTGTTGTTAATTGTTCTCTTTTGGCTACGGCATGGCTGTTGCAGTATTAATTTAATTGCTTACATAAGACATTCATTCATTTGGGCCTATCAACATTCCATCATGTATACAGGAGATGGATCACAAGGCTTCATCCCTCCTAGAGAATTTATTGGCAGTTAACTTTGCTAGAGTGAAGTAACAATGAGGATTCACCCCTCTTTGTAGTACTGTTGGCAGTTTATGATTGCTGAGGGATTAAAAAAATTCTTCAGTGATGTAGCCACTGGTAACTTGCCAATGCTCCTGTAAATAACAAACAACCCTAATTAACATCATTGTGATACCACAAAATAAGAAATAAAAGTAAAAGAGGGACTGATTGGAAAGAGGAAGGAGATCAGTGGAAATAAGATGGAGATAAAAGAAGATAGTAGGGGTGAATATGAACTATATATATATGTGTGTACACACACACACACACACACACACACACACACACACACACACATGTTTTTCAAAGCAAGGTTTTTCTGTAGCTCTAGATGTCCTGGAATTTTCTCTGTAGGCCAGGCTGGCCTTGAACCCAGTGATTTGCCTGCCTCTTCCTCCAGAATACTGAGACTAAAGGCGTGCACTACCACTACCTAACAACACAATATATTTATACGTGTATGAAATGTTATAATAAAACAAATTATTATATATAATAGTATATAGTAATTAAAAACAAATTATTAAAAATGCTGTGACTTCATCCTTTAAATCCTTTTGTTCTGCTATGTCAGAAACAAACAACAAACTATCATTTATTGAACAGAAGTTAGCCTTCATTAGACAGTTTAGTACCTTGATCTTAAGCTTTTTATCTCTCCACTCTGTGAGAAACTTCAATTACTCACAAATTACCCAAGGAATTTTGTTAAAGCAGCATTAAAACACAGTACATCCATTAGAAGAGCAAAATCCAAGATCAATGACAGCACCAAATTCTAAAGAAAATATCAAATAATAGGATTTCTTGTTCATTGCTGGTGATGCAAAATTAGTACAGCCATTTTGGAAGATAGTTATTTCATAAAACTGAGTGTACTCACACTATATGATCTAGTAATAATGCTATTGTACTTATACAAATGATTTTTTAAAAACTTAAATCTATTATACAATAATTTGCTTCTTATTCAGCCATCAAGATGTCCTTCAGTGAGTCATTAGGTAAACAAGCAATGTGTTGGATACCTACAATGGAATATTAATCCCTTTTTGACTATCAAGCCAAAAAGACACAGAGAGAGCTCAAATACATATTTCTGAGTTTAATAAGTAAGTCTGAAAAGTCTTTATATTAGTTCTAACTAATACAGTTCTCTTGAAAACCAAAATTTTGGTGACAATAAAAGTGATCAGTAATTGCAGTGTAGGGAGGAAGATATAGTGCATAGTGAATTTTTAGGTCAGTGAAGCTGTATGATACTGTAACTGTGAATCCATGTCAAAAATTTGTCAAAACTTTTAGATTAAGTGAACACTCAACTGTAGAATTTAGGTGTATACATACTTCAGAGAGTGACCTTATAAATTGAATTTGCTGTTTTAAAATTTTTATATGAAGTTGTGGAGGTGGGCTAGTGGCTCTGGAAGATGTCAAGAACAAGTAAGAATTAACACAATCAAAATACATTGCATGGGTAGATGAAATTCTTTTATAACTCAAACATTCATTTATTTTATTGTAAGAAACCACTTAATATTTTTATTATTATTATGAATAAAGAAGTCACATTTTCTAACCTTGTATATCCTTATTCAAGGTCCCTTCCCCCTCGCACCACATCAGGTCATTCTCTCTTTTCCACATCTCCCCATTCCCTCCATGAGCAGGCGGTCCCAAGGTCCCAATATTGCTTAGTTCAGCCTCCACTCCTGGCAAATCCAGTTTTCTTCCTCCCAATGTCAAGACTGAGTCAGATGTTACTCTAGGGGGAGTAGGATCCAAGAAACCACTTAATATTTTTAATCAAAACATCTTAGTCTCCTTTTTCATGGCCCTTTGTGGATAGTAACTCAGAAGGTAACCCATTTTTCAAATCATCTCCTTTATCCTTCTTTCTGAGATACATTCTGGAGCAGGCTCAGTCCAGCAAAGACTTCTGGTAAGCTGCATTTGTTCTCCATATGAGCTGCTGGTTTTTTGCTGGCTTAGTCATCGTCCTCCATGTTCAACCTGGAAACAACCTAGATGCCCCTCAACTGAAGGATAGATTAGCAAATTGTGGTACATCTACACAATGGAGTACTACTCAGCAGTAAGAAAAAGGATAGCTGAAATTCTAAAAAATTAACATACTGTTTTAACATATAAAATCTCTGGTATGGTCACCCATGCCTTTAATCCCAACACTTGGGAGACAGACACTGGCAGATCTATATATGAGTTCCAGGTCAGTTTGGCCAGTCAGTTCAACAGAGTGAGCTCTAAGCCAGGCAGGGCTACATAGGGAGACCATATCCCAAACAACAACAACAACAACAATAGAGAATGACTGAAAGGGGTGGGAGGGGGAAGGGAGTTTGAACAAGGGTATACATAGATAAAAAAATCTGACTTTATTCATAATAAAAAACAACTAAATAAATAAGTAAATAAGTGAAAGAAGGAATCTGAAATCTGGAAAGATGACTCAGAAGTTTAAAATAGAATAGTTGTTATTGTTGCAAAGGGCTGGAGTTGGGTTCCCAGTGCTCACATCAAACAACTCACAACTACTTGTAACACCTGTTTCTTCACTGTGCCCTTAGTTTATCACTGTCTTTGTTTCTTTTTCTTCTTCTAATTTTTTTCATTTTCATATGTGTGCAATGTATTCATATGCAGCTTGCATGTGTGAGTATGGGTTCAGGCCCATAAGTGTACACATATATGTGGAGGCCCAAGCTCAGTGTCAGAAATTATCATCAGTGCTCTCATCATAACTCAACTCAAGGTCTCTGAATCAAATCCAGAGTTCACAGATGAGGCTATCCTCATTAGCCAGCTTGCTCTAGGGATTCTGACCACACCCACTGAGTACATAAATTCTGAGAATAACCACTGAGCTATCTCTCCAGCCCTTTTTAAAAATTATCATTATTTGACAAGTTCATATGTGTACATATAATGTATTTTGGTAATTTTACCAAAATTTTCCAGTTTTTCCTATTTTATTTTCCTTTTCTTTCCAGTTTTACTTGCTTCCCCCTTCTAGTTCCCTTCTTCTTTATACTTTCCTCCCATATATCTTTCCCTCTGATTTCTCCCTTTTGTATAGTATTCTGTTTGGCTTGTGATTGATTCATCTGGCATTGAAACTCAATATTGTAAGTTAATATAATTATGGCTTTACTAATAAAATTGAAAACCACATTTTATTTTTGTGTAAATTGTATACAAATTAAAACAACCTATTTTATTGCCATATGTCTTAGTTTGTTTTCTCTTGTGAGAAAACAGCATGATGAAAGCTACTTAGAGAGGAAAAGACAGCTTGTGGGCAATTATCCAAGAAACTCAAGGCAAGAACTCAACCTAGAAACCTGAAGGCAGGAGCTGATGAGAGGCCATAAAGGAATACAACTTACTAACTTGTTCCCCATGGTTTGTTCAGCCGACTTTCTTATATAACCCAGGACCACTTGCCTAGGGATAGCACCACCCACAATGCCCTGGGCCCTCCCACATCAGTTATTAACTAAGGAAATGCCCTCACATACTTGCCAATTTGAATGGAGACACTTTCTCAGTTGAGGGCTCCTCTTCCCAGATAACTCTAGCTTGTGTTAAGTTGACAAAAAATTAACCAGCATATCATATAATTGGAACTTCTTTTCTGAAAAAAAAGTACTTGAAGAAATTAAGCAAAAAATACATTGTGAAAGAAATTATAGTAACTAGGCCTAAATGCACTCCTTGCTCTTTGTTATAATTATATAAATATAAATATGCATATAAAACTCTGCCTTAATAAGCAACTTCTACAGAACAATGCTTCTGTTTCAAATTTGTGAACTCCAGGTGAAATTCAAGATTCTGGGATTGTCTGTCATACTTAGAAAACTGTTTAAAAAGTTCTCACTGAGGAAAACATGAAATAAAAGTGTAGCTATTGGGTTTAAGCATTACTCAGTTAAAGGGGTTATTCCTTTTCTGGCTTGTCTCTTTTCCTTTTCTCTTTTAACCTCTTTCCTTTTCCCTTTTTTCTCTTTTTCCTTTCCTGTTTTTCTTTCTTTCTGCTTTTTCCTTTTCCCTTTCCTTTTCTCTTTTTTCTTTGTTTACCTGTGATGGAAATGCTCTCTATATGATGTAAATAAAGTAACTGGTTTGGCCTATGTAGAGCACTGTAGAAGTGGGGGGAGAATCAGAAGACAGTTAGGGAGAAAGAAGATAGAGTTAGTCAGTCGCCATCCGACCCCCAAGAAAAACAGACATGTAAGAAATACAGGTGATCCACGGGCTGGGCCACGTGGCAGGTAGAATAGTAGATTACAAGAAATGGGTTAAATTAAGATGAAAGAGCTAGCTAATAATGTGCTTGAGACATGGGCCAAACAGTATAAAGTTAATATAAATATCTGATTTATTTCTTTGGGGGACAAAAGCCGCTGCGGGCCAAGTCCAAACCTCCGGCCCAAATGGCCCAAAAAAACTTTTACAATAGATGGCACCCTACATTGGGTGCCAGATGACACGGAACTTATCAGGCCACTATATTTATATATTTAGGTAATAGTTATTATTTTAAAGCCACTTACGGTACAGAGGGTATTCAGAGGGGAAAAGGGAGAAACAGCGTGCAGGAGAGGTCTAAACTGAGCGGTCCTTCCTAACCACACCACAGGTCAAAAAAGGGCCATGCTCTTTCCTCTTCTGGGGCTCTTTTTAGTTGACCACATCCTGCCCAGCTCTGGTTCCTTGACGTCATCAGAGTTTACCTGGGTAGCTTCTGGTTTCCCACTACATCTACCCTTTTTTTCTTTCCCTGTCCCATTTGCCCCTTTTCTTTCTAATTTTTTATTTTTCCTCTTTCCCTCCCCTCTCCTATCCTTCTTCCCCTTCCCATCCCCCTTGATATTATCTAACCATGCATCCTAGGCTGGCCTCTAACTCACTGACTAGGCTCCATTCTGAATGTTGGAATTATAATCACATTCCATCATGCAACTCTTTTCAAGAGCCTTTTTAAAATTCTCTTGCAGGCTGATAAGATTTAGACACCTCTGATGAATTTTAAGCTTATTTCCTTCCTTATTCTAATCTTATCATGGGCAACAGGCAGCTATAATGGGCTAGAAAACTTTTGGTGCTTTAAATGTTGTTCAAGATGGTGATCTAGCCCTTTAGTTTTGAGGTTGGTGTACTGTGTGTGAGTATACATATTTATCACACACAGTCACCATCTTCGAAAGTGAGGGTGCACATCTTTCTCAGCCATCTTTTTCTTATTAAGCCATTAAAGTAATGCCAACATCTGAAGCTAGTGCATTCTGGTTATAGAAGGTCAAGAGTTGTTTCCATGGAGTAAGCTGAGTTTAGACTAAGCAGAAAAAAAATCTTCATGTTTAATAGTCTCTCTCTCTCTCTCTCTCTCTCTCTCTCTCTCTCTCTCTCTCTCTCTCTTTCTGTGTGTGTGTGTGTGTGTATGTGTGTGTGTGTGTGTGTGTACAGAGGCCAAATGAGGACACCAAGAGGCCTTTGTGTAAGGTCTCTCACTGAACCATAGAGCCAGGATGATGGTCAGAAAGCCCTACCGATCCCCCAACTCTGTCCCCCTATGGTTTCTGGCTTTCTCACAGCCATGTCTGGCATTTTACATGTATACTGGGAACCCAAACTCAGGTCCTCAGGCTTGTGCAGCAACAGTCTTACTGAGACATCTTTTCAGCCCTAACCAAAGACATTCACAGATAAGGAGTATTAATAATGTGATTTTTTTTGACTGGGCCCAACTCTTCTCTAGAACATAGACATTATTTGTTCTCAAATATTGCCCCCTTGTATCAGATAGTTTTTAAAAAAAGAATGACATTTCTGAAAACATTTTTATTTTACTAGAAATTTGTCTTTGCTCAAGCACTACAGTTGGATATCCATTCTTTGGCATGAAGCAATATACATCTTAAACATTAAGATATAAATTTAGATTAAGCTCATTTTCCATTCTAAATTCCACCTATATTTTGTCTTTCACATTGCCCTCATTTCCTAGAGAACACAAAACTTTGCCCAGTTTTATTAAAAAAAATAAATATAGTTTTATTTTGATTCTTAACTGAAACCATTTCTATAGTATTCCTGGTGGCTGGAAGGCAAATTGAACAGTCCACATTGATCTGGTATTAGTAAAGCAGATGGTTCTGTTAAACATCCCCTAAGGAAGATTTTGGTCTCTGTTCCTACTTTCCACACAACCAAAATGAATCCCAGATTGGTTATAGCTCAATAGACCTTTGAGATAATTTTGCTCAATCCCTCATGGTACATATTGAAAATTCAAGCCTAGAATTAAATAAACTTGTTCAAGGTTCCAGTTACATAATGAATTTCTGGCTTCAGGAGAGATGATTCTTCCCTCCTATATTAAGAAGAAGGAATCTGATAGATACTGTTTAAACTATGAACTCTGTATAAGTATTTCATGTATGCCATTATAGTTTAATTTTAAAAATAATTGAGCTAATTTTATATTTACAGAAAATTTGAAATATAGTACAAATATTTTCACATACTTATGACCAGATTCTCTTTTCTCATATTGCTGTGCTAGAGTTCAAAATGAAACCTCAGATTTCATCAGTTTTCTATACTAGCTAGAAAATCAGCACAATGACAACTCAAAACATTTCATCTTCAAATTTCCTTCATCTTCTCCAATTTGTGACAGTTTCTTAGGTTTAGTGGCCAGACTTTTTGTACAATGCCCCTCAATTTGTGAATCTGATAGTTTTCTTCTTGCTGTCCAAAGGTTATGAATTTTGGAGAAAAATACTAGAGATAACATGTTATTGCCATCATGTCATCTAAAGGGTACACAATAGTAATAAGACTTATTACTGGCTAACTTTGATCATTTGGCTTACCATGTTCATACAGTAGAAAGGTGCTGAGGGTTTTATCCCTTTTTTTCCTTTCCTTTTCTCCTTTCTTGCCTTTTCTGTTTTCTGTGCTTCAGATGTCCACTCGCACCAGTTGAATCTCCTTGAAAGGGAAAATATTTGTATATATTTACATATGTAGACATGAAAATCATTTTTTTTTCTGAGACAGTGTCTCACCATGTAGCCCTGACTATTCTGGAACTTATTATGTAGACCAGGCTGGCCTCAAACTCACAGATCTGCCTGACTCCCAAGTGTTAGGCTTAAAACTGTGTACCAGTACACTTAGCTTCATATAATTCAATTTATAGAAGTAAATATACAATTTGGAGTTCTTCTTTGAAGAATAATATCTTTTGATGACGATTATTTGATCAGTTACTTAATATGTATGAACTTACAAGTGTTTTTAGACGTTGGGTTTTTAAACAAATACTACCCTATCTGTTTTGTTCCTCAAATTGTTCCTATTCTGACCATTAGAGATACTTTCAGATTAGTTTTTGTACTCTGTAGGCATGCAGCTTGAATTATATCTTACTAGCTCTCTCATTTTCTAGTACTTCAAAATACTCCAGACTCACATAATATTTTCTTGTTCATAGACTTAGAGTCAGCAATTTCTCCAAAGAATCTTGGTTCTTTTGTTGAGGAGTATATTTGAAAACCAAGATCTCACAGTATTATTCTTACTAAACTATAATTGTTTCCATACGTTTTCAGTGTACAACTTAAACAATATACCTTCAAGAACTAATCAATATATAATCTACAATTGTATGTATATATTCATTTGTATATATTAAGCTAAATATGGGTATATATCAGTGTCTTGAACTAATCCAGCACTAATCTAGTCTTCTGTTCCTGTTTATCTACAGATTTTCTCTCTAGCAGTGAGAAAAATTGCTTCTACTACCCACTATCCATTTACTGATTTATTCAATCCCAACACATGCAATAGGTTTCAGAATTGACTTATTTCCCCAATAAAAAAGAAATTGGGAAGAATGTTTATGATCAGTTCTTTATCTTTACAGTTTTGGTTTTGAGCCACAACACAATTTTCTCAAGTTAAATCTGCTTTATACCTCTCTCAGTATACTTAGGTCATACATGTTTAATATAGTTAGATTCATATATCATATTTTATGTTCTGTTTTGTGATACTCTGACATTTTGGTTGGTTTTTAAATTTGCATATACTAAGGCTAGATCTTTGTGAATTAGAGATGTATAATTTTTGGTAGAGTGTTATATACTCACTGCCGTAGTATCATACAGAAGAGTTGTGTCACTTTCAAAGTTCTTCTGTCAATCTTCTTTGTTACCAACCAAGACTTCTCCTAACATCCAGACAATACTGATGGGTTTCCATCTCTAATTCCAATCTCTTTTCCACAATGTCATATTAATATAGTAATATATATGTAGCCTATTGGATATGGTTTCTGTTTCTTAGCAAATTTTGTTTAATATATAGTTCAAAGCATGTGAATTGTTACTGCCATAGGGTTACTGTGATGTGCTGGTCATTGATATGGTTGATAGCCATTATAGCCTAGTGGGACTTCTGGTTGCCTCCCTCCTTTGGAAGTTTACATGGTGCCTTCTGGCACCATGAAAGCTAGTCCTCAGGGAGAGGGCATTCAGGTCAATTCTAACTCAGGGACCTCTGGGACAAATTTCCAAAGTAGATGGTATCTTCAGCAATAGGAACTTACCCTCCACGTCAAGTTTATGCTCCTTGCTGACCTTATTACAAAGTGGAAACTTTGAACCATGCTATCTGGGTTATAATGCCAGCTCTCTGGTAGTTGTAGAGTCAAAGAACCATAGCATGTCAGTTGGCCTGGGAGGCCCAGCTTGTGCCTTTATTTTACAGTTGAGGAAAGTGAGTGAGACCTAGACCAAAAGACAATCAATAGCTCTAATTAGCTTAATAAATCTCTTTGTGACTGATCACACTACATGGATTTTTTTACAGCAGAAAATATTGATATTAGTAAAGTTGAAAAGGAATTTTGTAATCTTCATGTTTTAGTCTTCATCATCCTCCAGTGAAAAAGATTTATCAACTGAAAACCACTGTCACAGTGGACAGAATGGGAAGGATGTGAACGTATGTACAACATTGTTTTAGACTACGTACTTCTGTTTTTCCTCTGAATTCTAACTACTCTTTCCCATTTTCCAATCAAAGTAAGTAAATCATTTGTTTGATTTTAAAGTTTGTGAATAGATACTGGATTGAAGAATGTTCTTAGTTTTGGAATGTTACATTCATATAGCTGTGTGTGTGGTTGTTGGAAGAAGGCATGTGCTAGATTCATAATGGTAATAATTTATCAAAACTAGATCTTTTATTTGTGTGCATGTATGTGTTTGAAACAGGGTTTCATATAGCATAAGCTGTTACCAAACTGGCTATGAAGTTCTGTGTGGCTTTAACACCTGTTCTTCCTGCCTCTACCTCACAAGTGCTTGGATTATAGGAATATGACACCACCCTCAGCTCTAAAATTGGAGCAGTCTTCCTGTTGTTTATTTGGTGAGGTAAGATCTCACTCTATACCCCAGGCTGGCCTTGACCTTAATTTGTATCCCAGACTGACTGTCAGTCTCCCTCTGGGATTAAAGGTATGAGCCACCATGCCCAGCAAGAGCTTTTTTAATGACAACAGAGAAAGCTGCAATGTTTTATTGACATTCTTACTCTGATGACATTGAGCAAAGCTAACCAGAATCTTTCTCAAACTTGTGTTAAATTTCAGTTCTCAAGAACAAGATATAATATTTTGTGATGACATACTTAGCATAACTAAACATTCTTTAAACTGTAACTCCTTTCCTTGACCATATATTCTTGTATAATAAGTATAACTCAAATGCCTTGAAATGGAGGTGAAATGTATAAAGTAGGAACAAAGAAGTTCAAGTTAATTCAGGTAAACCTTTTAGTTTTAAATATACATCTACTTTCCTTTTTTTCTTTTAACTGTGGGCTTTTGGACATACAGTTAATAACTATATCTGAAAATCTAGCCTCTATCATACTATTTTATCTGCTTTCTAATTTCCACAAAATATAGATGGTGAATATTCTAAGGTAGTATAAAGAACATGAGAGATTCTTAAATAATTGAATTCTAGTGATTTGATTCCCCTGAAACTCGGTTTCCTTTAGTATAAAGTAGAGGTGATAATCCAGTGACATTTTAAGACAGTGGGGCCACTAGCAGTTCCATGTTTGATGATTTGCTACAAAAAAGCAGAAGTCATTATAATCAAACCACTACTTGTGATAGCAAAAAGATAGAAATCATCACCTATAAAGGAAAAAATATATATTAGGCAAAGCTCCCAGGAATAAGTTTCCAAAGTCTTCTCAAAACTAGATTTACATGGGATATGCTTAATCCCTAGACAATGAAATACAGAAACATAGGTAAAGTATTTTTTTTATCAGAAATACACTCTAAAAGGGAAGCCTTGACTTTAGTAATTGAGTGTAATTACCCAAAACCTACATTCCACAGAAATAAAGGGTAATAAATTAAATTTTGTAAAAGCTATATAGATATATTTTTATTGCATAGTTCAAGATTTCAGGTATTCACAATGCTTTTGTCAGTTTGTAACAGAAGGATCATTCTAAAACTTTAGTTCTCAAGAGCCAACTGAGGACTAGTCACATAAGTGAGCATTTTGGAGAATATATAAGATTTGAGAAATTTGGATCTGCTGGGCCAACTTTTCCTTTTACAGATAGTTATTAAGATATTAAAGTACTATGTGTATCTACATAATATAACATGTGTTAGTAACACAGTATATTAAATTTGAGAAATTATTATTACAACTGTGTAATAATACCTAGAGTTGGTCTAGGGTGTTATTAAGTATAGCAAGAATATAAAACTGCATGAAAAGTTGTTTTGAAAATTGAAAAGATGTTTGTAAGAAAGTCTACTAAGGATTTTATTTTTCTCTGTGATTAGAAATCAGTTCATCACCATCATCATTATGCTCCTTACAACTTTCACATTGTACTACCTTATCAGTAACTATATATTTTTGGTATGTTGTGTTTTAGGAATTTTGCTATTTGCTAGTTGGTTTCAGTTTTTTGCAAAACCATATTGTTCAGTCACCCAGGGGGTTTGGGACAAAGATGTAGACCTCCTGAAGAAAATACAGAATTGAACCACTGGAGAATAGCATAGCCAGATGCTCCTAGAAGATTGTAGGCAAATCTCAGTGAAGTACTTTTCTATAGTGGCTAGTTCTAGTAGTAAAGCTGAGTAAGAATGAAAATGAATTCATGTGAACCTGAGTATGGCTTAAGTATACCACTTTTGAGCTAAGTACTGGACTTGATTTTCAGCCCTTTGTTTCTTCCAAAGGGCAGGATTAGAGGCCACTCTAAGGATGAAGAAAAAGAACATAAAAAGAAAATCCATGCATTTTGCATAGTGATAATGTCCATGCAGAGAGGTCGATGATATTGCACATATTCTTCCCTAAAACATGCCAAAAGATAGTCTGTTTTCTGTCTAAATCCAAGTAGTAATGGCAGACAGTAGCTTGATAAACAGCTTAGGAAGGTATATCTTGCAGAGGAACCACAGTATCCTGACGGTTACTTGTAAGTGATTAAATATAGTTTATCTACCTTCAAGCTCTTCCTCTGCTTTAAGTCTCATCCCAAAAGTGGGACCTGAGGCACTTGCCTTTTCTGTACATGAGCTTGAACTAGCTCATTTGTTTTGCTGGTATATTAATTTCACTACTTGTCTTGAAGTGATGTCAGTGATTCTTTTTAAATTGGCTTTCTGCTACCAGACTTTCTTGCCCTGGAAAGTTTTAATGTATAATATAATATAGCCTCTTTAGAGTGCTGGGAGAAAAGGACAGAGATAAGGTGAAGACCCTGAAATCAATGGAATTCATAACTTCTTTTGAAGTAAAATATTTGGAGGTTGTGCGTAAAGAAATAAGAAATTGAATCATTTCTTGTCTTAGTTCATCTTGCCTTAGAAAAGTTTCTTCTACCCTTTTATATCAGTTAAAATACTAACCTTGGCATTTATACTAATACTTTCCTATGTATTACTTAATCCTTACACTATTTTTGTTGATGTACTAAGGCCAAATGCAAATTTTTTTCTACACAGATGTTAAATTTAACTTCTCCTGACCTCTTCAGGAATTTTTTTTTGTGATGTTCCCTTGATAATTAGTCACCTTGTTCCTATTTCTAAATTCTATTTTGTGTATATGTGTTTCATTTATTAGATTCAGAAATTCTCAATGGCAGAATCTAGATAGAATTCACTCACAGCTAACATAGTAGGCAAATAATGAATAATGAAAAAGAAATAGAGTAGAAAACAAACACTCAACATTTGGATAGCATCGATAACCATTTAATTACTGACAGAGCTAAAATTTAAGTTTGGATATTTTTCTAATCTTATATTAATATTTTTGTATTATTTTAAAATTTTCCAGCACACTGTTTCCCAGAGCACACTTACTCTTCACAAAGATGATGATGATTTAAAGAACATGATATAGATTGTCATAAATTCACTAGATAAAGTGTGGAATTATTGTGGGATATGCAGCTTAGTTGGTAAAGTGCTTGCCTAGCAGTCTGAGGCCCTAGATTTGATCCTAGCATTACATAAATGTGCTATACATCTGTAGCCACACTGGAGAGGTGGACGTAAGAAGATAGAAGCCCAAAGTCATCCTTGGCTACATAAAGATTTGAGGCCTTCCTGCTACAAGAGACTCTGTTTCAAAACAAAACAAAATGTATATATGATGATAATCTAAGCAAACAAATCAGTGAAAGCAACCATAAGGAGGGTAAGAGAACTTTGTTTGTGGGGTTTTTATTTCAGTAATGAAGCCAAGCTATTAGCCAGGGCTTTTTGGAGCAAGTATTGAAAATCATGCAGAAATTTGGGAATATTTAGTGAAAGGAAATAAGGTCTGTGCAGAAGGCCTTCTAAAAGGGAATGATAGAGGGGCTGGAAAAATAGCTTAGCAAATGCACTTACTGCTATTGTAGACAGAGAAGCTGGGTTCCTTTCCCAACACATACATGGTGGTCAAGAGGTCTAGGCTTCCTCTTCTGGCCTTCATGAGCACCAGACAAGTACATGAAGGCAAAATCCCTCAGTCACATTTAAAAAAAAAAAAAACCTTTTTAAAAAGAAGAAATAGGCTCTAAAAATCTAAAGTCCAAAGTCTAAAAGACTTTAGAATTTCTGTCTACCAGGGTTTTTTTTTGGGGGGGGGCTGGGAGGCTAGACATGATGGTGGAGAATCTAAGTTGCTGAGTTTTCTGACTTCTTGTTGGTCAAAACAGAATATAAAGTATGTCTTATTAAATCTAATGTGTGCAATCCCAGTACTTTGGAAACTGAGTGAGGATATCATGAGTTTGAAGTTAGTATGGGCTATTATCCTAGTCTCATAAAAAGTTTTAACTCGCTCAGTTAGCATAAAATATTAGTTGCTAAATTTCCAAGTCTAAGGTCAGAGAAGGCCCTTTTTCAAGTTTGAAAGCTTTTAAACTCTTTGCCATGGTAATCAGAATTTACTCTAGCAAAGGAGAAGCTGCCAACTTACTGTGCCCCTTCTGGCTCTCAAAATCAGAGCAATTTAAAGTGATTGGCGCTCTGAAGAAAGATAGTTCTTTAAGCCACCCTTTTCTCAGCCTTTTTCATCTGAATCGATCCTAAGAACACTGTCAGTCACCATTTGGTAGAGGCTTCTTAGGTTCTTGCCTGCTGTTCAGGCCCTTCTACATCTGTGTTATCTGATAGGTTTCCTATATTACAAAGACTTAGGAGATTTTTAGCAAGTCATTCCCAGTTTTATTATCAAGACTAGAAAATATGAAAAAACAATTGGCTTCACTAAGCAACATATACTACACCCTGATAGGGGAAGTATTAATATAAAATTCACAAACCCAAAGTCCAAAGGCTCCTTCTCTTCTTCTCCTTATTTTCCCCTTCCCTCCATCTTTTTCTAATTTTCTCTCTCAAACATACTTCTTACTGTTTGCTGTTTGATATCAACCTCACATTTGGTAAAGAACAAAACAAACACACAAAAAAACATGGAACATGTGGTCTTACCTATTTCCACCCCTAACCTCCTAATTCAGTTCTGTCCACAGGAGAGCTCAGCAATCTCTCCTAATGTCCATTTCCAACAAATACCCTCTTATTTCTGTAGAGAACAGAATAACTTCACTAAAATCTACTTTATAAATTCTCATCCAAATACCAGCCTGGTCTCTCATCCAAGTACTAACCAGGCCTGATCCTGCTTAACATCTAAGATCAGACATGACAGAACACGTTCAGGGTGGTATGGCTGTAGACTGCTTTATAACTTCTGAAAACCTGCCTCTGAAAGCTAAAGGAAGAAAGTGGTAAAGTAGGAGCCAGATCCTAAAACAGAGCTATAGGAGGCATGATAAAATAGTATTAATAGAAAGAACATAGGTCCAGAAGACCTTATTTTGGACTTAGTTTCCATTTAAATGATAGTTGCCTCAACTTTACTTATATTTATTATAAATTAATGTACCTTTAAGGTAATACAGAGCTAGAGAACTGACTCAGTTGTTAAGAGTGTTTTCTGCTCTTATCAAGGACTAGAGTTCAGCTTGTAACACTCACATTAGTCAGACAGCTCACACTTGCCTATAACTCTATCTCCAAACGGTCTGATACCTTCTGGCCTCCACAGGTACCTCCCCCGCTCCATGTGCACATACACACAAGTAAAATTAATCTTTTTGAAAAGAGAACTGGCATTCTTATTTGTGCCATCTAACAATAACTAGCATATACTTTAAAAACATTTTTAGGTTCACATACAATGTAATGAGTTTCTTTGTGTTATTTTCATAATAGTTTGTCTTTATTTGCCCCCCTCTTATATAGTTCTCTTCTATCCCTTTGCTGGTTGTCTTCTGCTTTTCTGTCTTATGTATTCTGTTACTCTTTCCATCACTCCTTCATTCTCACTTAACACCTGACTCAGTCTTGAGGTTGGGGGGAGAAAACTGGATCTGCCAGGAGTGGAGGCTGAACTAAGCAATATTGGGTCAGTGGGACCATGGGACTGTCTCCTGCCTGCCCAGGGATGGGATGGGGAGTTGTGGAGAAGAATGACCTGATGTGGCGGGAGGGGGAAGGGACCTTGAATAAGGATATACAAGGATAGAAAGTGTGACTTCTTTGCTCATAATAATAAAATAAAAATTAAAAAATTAAAAAAAGATCTCTCCCTCCCTAGCTGGACAATGGTAGTGCATGCCTTTAACCTCAGCACTTGGGAGATAGAGGCAGACAGCTCTCTGAGTTTGAGGCCAGCCTGGTCTACCGACCTAATTCCAGGACATCCAGGGCAATTAACATGGAGAAACTCTGTCTGAAAAGCTAACAAACAAAAAGACCCTCCCCCTTTCATGGTTCCCTTTATAATTTCATGGCCCATCTTTACATGCACATACATGCCTACATTCACAGAAGTTTAGATTCCATATATGGTAGAAAACATGTAGTATTTGTCTTTCAAAGTCTGGCTTATTTCTCTTAAGAGAATTAAGTTATGGTAAGAGCCTTAATATAACAATTTCTAGTACTGTGAATTTTCCAGAAAATGTCATGATTTTGTATTTCTTTATGGCTGAATAAAATTCTACTGTGTATGTGCACCACATTTTCTGTATTCATTTATCTGTTGATGGATATTTAGGCTAGTTTTATTTCTTAGCTCTTGTGAATATGGTGAAAGTAATCAGTGATATACAGGTATCTCTATAGTGGAACTTGAAGCCTTTTGGGTATATGCCCTATCATATATTTAATGTTCACTTGAGTAGCAAAGCTCCCTATACACACACACACACACACACACACACACACACACACACACACACGCACTATGCTGTCACAGTTCTCTATAATAGAATCAGATCTTGTTTTTACTACTTCCTAGCTTTAAGTTTTTGTTGATTTCTTAATTTGACTCTTAAGATTATTTCTTCTTCCATGAAAGATAGTACCCAATTTATAGTTCTTTTTTCCCATTAATGTATTTTATTACTTAAGACACTTCCAAAATGATGGTAGAATGAGTCAAATACTTTCAAAAAAACTGGTCAGGGTGATGACATGTAGGGAAAAAGTATGATGTGATCTCTCTTGGGAAGTGTATGTATGGGCTGGGGAAGGAGGGGCCTTATGCTCTTCACAAAGTGGCAATGCAGGCCTTTCATAGGTCAATTTGTGTGGTGCTAAGCACCTTCAGGGGCACATATTATCTTAATAGGAAAGAGAAACAAGTACAAGTTGGATCAGGAACAGAGCCGTGGAGTGTGATTATGAATGCCTCAGAGCATCTGTCCTTTGTAGTATATGTAAAAGTATATGTAGTATATGTAAAGGTAGTATATATAAAAGGTAATGTGGCATTATTAAATGGTGTGGAACAGAAGGATTCAGGAAAGGTGAGGATCTATGCCACAATAGATTTCAGAAGACCAAGAGAAAATCACCAAGAATGGTTTAGCTCCTAACCCACTAAACCATCCAATGCTTCCATCCTGAGGAGAGTTTGTGCCTGTAAGTAAAAATAATTATCACTATTCAGGAGAGATATTTTAGGTGTGAAAGCCCATGTACTACTGCTTTGTGACCATATAGCATCATGAAAGGTCTAAGTAAAGGAAAGCAGGTCCATCATTGCACAGTAGGATTCTGGACAGCTGTGGCATCTCATGGCTACTTAAGCACTCTTGGCATAGAGGCTATGGGGATGCTTGCATGCTGAGACAGCAGCTGGGCCCATCATAGGCTGCAGTCTCACACCCATAAGGTACTCGGCAAGGATATCAGTACCAACACCTTCCAGGATTGCATACAGTGATGGCTGTTCACAAGGAAGCATCATTTTCAGGCTCATATCCTCTTCCAAAAAAGTAGCAAAGCCTTAGTTCTTTAATGCATCTTAGATCCACATGTCTGTAGCAGTGACAAGTGAACGTGGAGTAGGTATGGACTGTCACAGAGTTGGCACAGAAACATAAGACACTGGTCCATGGGGTAGCAGATGAAGAGAAAGCAATATCCAGTGTAGAGAACACCCATGCCTTTAGGGGAACTCTTGAGAACTGCTTCGAGGGCCTGGGTGGCTCTAGGATCATAATTAGTATTCCCAAGCTGTCAGCTTTGCTCTTAACAAACAAATTTATCTCATTTCTTTCCCAGCAGCCACTTCAGCTAATTCACTGTGAAAGGTGGACTCCCCTATTTTTCATTGAAGATGAATGCCACGTCACTATTATAGTGACAATTATTGCAGGGCAGTGTAGAATATCAGCTCAGGAAAAGGCTAAGCTTTTGCAATGGGATGGAGTCTTCACTGAAGTCACTTGTCCTCAGTTTACACGCCAGCACCCTGGGACTCTCTGGTCTCTATGCTAAGGAAGGCTGACATGTAGATGTATCTGCTCCTGCTGCAAAGTGTGAAATAAAGCTATTTTCAAGCCCGGGTAGGAGATGGTCTGGAAATTGGGCTAAATCTTCAAACTGTGTGAGGAATGAAAATAGGAATCACAAGCTGAAGCTCAGTTCTCACTGAACCATTTCCAAGGCCAGGTCATTATGACACTACCCTGTTAGACATTGTCCATGACACTCTTAAAGGGTTAAGACAGTGAACCAATGACAAGCTCAGGGCCCTGCTAGTTCCCCTTGTGGGAAGGGGGTAAGAACCTTGGGAGAGCAACTACACAGTCTCCAAAGACTAGTTGAAACAAGCCAATTTATAGTTCTATTGTACAGACCAAATAAAATAATAGATGTGACATGTTTATAGCCTATAAAATACTGTGAAAATATAAGGTAGCATTACCATGTTAGTCAAGAAACGTCAAAAGACACAAAAATTTTATCACATCTGTGAACCATGATTTTCACTAGATCATGTAGTAATTATTCCTGGCCTATTTATAGACACAAATTTGCTTAAGTTGAGTTCACTTGGATACCTTGAGTAAAGTTAACATTAGTTAAAAAATGGAACCTTTTTCTATTTGATACAAATGCCAGTAGCAATTACATCACTTGAATGTAGTTAGATTTCTTTTTCAGTTGATAGCTTGGTGAAATCCCTAATGAATGCCCAAGAGTGATTAAAAGAGACTGCCTTTAACAGAGGAAATATGTTACAGGCAATTATATATTCCAAATTTCCCTATATGTAGAAATGTCCTGGAAGAGGTGACAAGAAAATGTCAAATGATTCTTTGTTGCATACCATTGTAAGAGTTCCTTTTCTGAGGCAAGTAAGCAAAGGATTACCCTCCTTTTAACACCCCCAGGACAAACCAAGATATTATTCCATCAAAGTTTAACCTAGGCAACTACTGAATTAATGGTTTTCTTACAGAGAATAGATGACTTCAGAAAGTCTCCACCCAACAAGGATAATGGATTCTTCATTATACATAGATGGAGGACCCTCACACATACTAATTTAATCTTCTCCAGTCTATATAATCCCAAGACCCTAAGGGCATGTGCAATTAAGATAGAATTTTATACAAATGACTGGGAAGGAAGCTATGGATTATCCAGTGAGGATGTAATGACACTTCCTATCCCCTCCTTCTCTGAGGGAATATCAGTATTCAACAGGCTAATCTTGATATCTTTCTGGTCTGCTACAGGCAAGCATAGCTCATCTGATGAAGGCAGTAGCTGTTTTCTTTGAAGTTCCACATTTTAAACATATATTCAGATCACTGTGTAGAGGTTTAGTGTGGTAGTATATGTAAAAGTAGTATATATAAACGGTAATGTGGCATTATTAAATGGTGTGGAACAGAAGGCATTCAGGAAAGATGAGGATCTATGCCACAATAGATTTCAGGAGACCAAGAGAAAATCACCAAGGATATTTTTGTGTATGTTGGGACAAGAAGAGAAAGAATTTTTCTAGATAGAAAGATCATGTCAGGTATGTGCATGATACCAGTTAAGACTCTTGAGATATGGCAGGGACCAACAATAGAAGTCCTTGAAATCCTGCCAGAGGAGACTAAATTGAATATGGTAGGCAGTTGTGACCCTTTGTGAATTACTGAGTCAGAAACCTGAAGTTAAAATAATATGTTAAACAATACACAGGGTATATTATTGTAGACATAAGCACCTACTACAAAATTCACTTGTTAGCATTCATTGTGTGATGTAGTGGTCATTATGTAGAAAGTAGTATGCATTGAAAGCAATATATGGCCAAAAAGAGAGAACAGTAAGAACACTGGAGACCAGAAAGTCCTTATCAATTGGTCAGAAGTCTGGCATAATAGGGAATTTTACAGGAAAATAAGCTTATCCATTGGAAATAAATTTTATCAGTAAATGACTACTTTATAGCTAGACTTAAAGAGCAATACCTTCCCAGAGCTAAATCAGTGAACAGCTTCTGGATCTGGCTAACTTTCAGGAATCAAGATGGGCAACAGTATTTACTCTCCAAACTCTCTCAAAGCCTGTGGACTCAATATTTGCATTGGTGCAACTGGATCAAAATGACCTCTGTTGTCTGAAAAGAAGTGCCAGAGACAAATTGAACAAACCCAGCACCAAAAGACTATAAACAAGAAAGAAATTAAATGGAAAACAAGAAAAAGTGTCACTTAAGTATCAAGTTGTTTGTTTAACCCTAACCCTAACCCTAACCCTAACTCAGACATGCGTATACACAAGCATATGCATCTCATCTCTACCCTAAAAATGCCTATTGCAGCCTAAACATATTGGCCTGGAATGATAAGGCTGTGTGACTTTGTGAAGGTTACTTAAAACTCTAAGAAACCTTTATTTTCTCATCTGTAAAATAATAGTGCTAATTGCTACCTGCTTCAGAGGTTTTTGTGTAAGGACTAAATAATATAAAGATTTTAGAACATAGTATGTATCTGGCAAAGTTAGTATAATTATTTGACATCAAGAGGAGACTTATCAGCTTATTACTGGGTGTTAAAGTTGAATTCCTTTAAAAACAGCAAACATTTCTTCAGCTTGCTGTTTAAGTAGTAGCTAATGAGTAGAATTTAATTTAATCTGATAGCAGCTGCTTAAAATAGTAACTGGATTTCAGTTTATGTGACTACCTACAGTTGAGGAGTAGTTATGTTGGTCAGCAACTAATTAATTTAGTATATAACTTGTCTTAGTGAAATACTATATCTTTACCCTTACTTGTTGTGATTATATTCTCTGAATAAAATATGACCACTACTAAGGCATATTTAATGTGACTCTAATTTAACTGGTGCAAAATACACATTTCCCCGTAGAATTTGATTATGATATAGCTTCACTTGAGAGAACTTAAGAAAGAATAATTGAAAATAAGAGCTATTTTTTTGCCATTCACCTGCAATATGCTGTAGCCTGAAGTTTTCTGACTTGTCTGAGCCCATGGTCTGGAGGAATCTTTCCCACCTCTGGCCCCACAGCCACTAATAAAATATTTACTTAGAGGCTTTTATAGTAATTACAGACAGTTTGGCCTATGGCTCAGCTCATTACCTAGTAGCTCTTATAACTCAACCCATTTTTATTAATTTTTGTATTGTCATGTGGCTCCATGGCTTTACCTGTGTCCCATTACATCTTGCTTTCTGGGAGCCGCTTGCAACATCTTTTCCTGATTCTGACCTCCTTCATCTTTATCTCGGCTTGGATTTTGTACCTGCCTCTAAGCTGCCTTGCCATAGGCCAAACATCTTCTTTATAAACAAATGGTAATAAAGCATATTCACAGTATACAGAAAGATATCTCACATCAATATGCTGTCTGTGGAGCCTGTTAATACATGCTAGACACACAGATAGTGTCCATTGATCTACAGTACATGTGATGACATACTCTATATTTTTTGGTTATGCTTGAGTGCTTAGATGAATTGCCTTCTTTGTTTGGAAGGACTAAGATTTCATGTCATCCAAAGAAGTACAAATAATACCATGACTTTTCCAGGTGAAGTTATGTGTACATCTTGCTTCTTTGCCTTTGATTATTTGTATGGCCATATAAACAAATAAATATTCCAAGTGTAGATAAATTATACAAAAATAACTAAGTAAGTGTGCAGAGCCAAGATGGTCAAGGTATGCAAGGTTCCTGGCAACTGTTATGAAGGAGCTGTGGTGACTGGAAGCTAAGCCAGAGCTCGGGTGCTGCCCTGCTTGAAGGAATACACAGAGAGCACAATATCTTTGGAACAACTTTTTTAAAAGGCAGGTCTGAGCCTGGGATCAGAAGCGCCCTGGACTGACCCTTCGAATCCCACTCCAACTATAGGAACACCTGACTCACTCTTGAGGGAGGGGGGACAAAACTGGATTTGGCCAGGAGTGGAGACTGATCCAAGCATTATTGGGTCAGTGGGACCATAGGACTGTCTGCTCCCTGCCCAGGGAGGGGATGGGGAGTTGCAGAGAAGAAAAATGACAAGATGTATTGGGAGGGGGAAGGGACCTTGAATAAGGATATACAGGGATGGGAAAAAAAATTTCAGAGGGAAAGCTGAACACAAAGTAAATATATGTGTAGCAATCTTATTTGCATTACCACCGTTGATAAGCCATGCTTATGATTCTTATCCTCTTTATAGTTATTGTTAATTTTTCCCCATTTTAAATTTATGAAACTGCTTTTTTGTTAAATACAAAATAAAGAAGGAAAAAAAGGCAGGTCTGAGGCTTTTAAAAAGTGATCTCACAAAATTAGAAGGAAAGCTGGTGAGCAGAGCAGCACACACAGCAGAGGAAGAGGAAAATGGTGATGCAGTGATTAAGGGTATGGAAGAAATATGGGAAAGTGAAGCCACAGTGCACAAAGAACATGACATTACTGAATAGCACCAGCCCTCGTGTTGCTGACCAGGCCACAGCATGAAGCCACTGCAGATACAGCCTGTGCAGCCACAAGCACAGCAGTCATGCCCAGTGAACATCAATTAGGCAGTGGCCTGGAGCTCATTTGGATCTTGTCCCCAGACACCCTGCCTAACCACAAGACCACCCTGACTCTGGGAAACAGCCAGGTATCTGAGACGGGTCTCGAGTCTTCATGATAGTCAAGCATTTATAGTGCTTCAGAAACCTTAAATGACTCGTTGCAATGAGTACTTGCAAGTAAAGCTATTTGGGGAAAATATACTATGTGACACACAGTTTGCAATGCCACTTCAACAAACAAATATGCAGTGGAGAGATAGAAATGATGGAGGAACAGAGCGGCATGTACACAGAGGAGAGAGATGGAACTAGATACAAAACATCGGTGACAGGTGTGGGAGAAGGCTTCTGTGAACAGGAGAGCATGTTGTTACCAAGTAGGGCTGGCAGAGTGGTGTGCAGCAGCCTGGAGCTCTTGAAGGCTCTGTCTCAGACACAGTTGCCCTGGCTTTAAGCAACAAGATGGTGAGATGAAGAATGGTTCATTTTCTGGACTGGGACTTCTCGAAAGACCTCCAAGTGTCCATGTTGCCCCCCTAGAGGCCATGTTGATATCTGTCACCTGTGCTTCATCTGGGAGATGTGCTGTTGTCCATGGTCCATGCTGCCACCCGAGGCCCTGTTAATTCCTTGGGTCCATGTGGTCTATGGCCCATGCTACTGCCAGAAAATGGGTGGATGCCCATGGTCAGTGCTACCACAGAAAGTTATGTTGATGTCTGTGATCCATGTTGTAGCTGGGCCCATGTTGATGTGAGTGGCCTGTGCTACCTCCGATGACCATGTTAGTGTCCGTAGTCTGTGCTGCCACTAGAGGCCATGTTGAGGTCCATGGTTTGAGCTTCTTCTGATATCTGTGGTCTGTGCTACTGTCAGAAGTTATGTTGGTGTCTGTGGCTCATGTTGCAGTTGGAATTACAGTCTGGATGTTCATGGTCCATGCTGTGGTTGAGGGTCATGTTTAATGTCCATGGTCTGTACTGCCTACAAAGACCATGCTCCATGCTGACACTAGAGGCCATGTGGATCTCCATGGTCTGTGCTGTTGCCAGAAACCATGTAGAAGTCCATGATCTGTGCTGCTTCTGACTGTAAAGGGCAAGTAAGTTCTTTGCAATGACTTAAATGACTGCAGACTCATAGTTGAGAAAAAGACATTAAAGTCTTCTGTGACAATCTCTCTCCCCCCACTCCCACCCCTAGGAAAGAAACAGCCTAGACAGGAAGCCTTAAAAATTGTGATAGGAATTCTAAAGTATAGTTTTTACAGTTGATGTCTTCTACTGGGGTGGAGGTGGAAAAGGACTCAGTTTTCTTTAAGGTGCTGGCCACTGGAAGTTTGAACATGCTCCAGTGAGTATATGGGCAACACATTGGTATTTTTTTCCTTTTTTTCCAATCTTTTTTTTTGTGGGAGGTCACTAGTGTGGAAGTGGACCTGGGAAAACTGGGAATTGACTGTGATTGGGGCATATAATGTGAAACTTCCAAATAATCGGTAAAAATGTTGGGAACAATTAACCAAGACCATGGCTACAATTAGGTTTTTGTAGATGATTAAATCTAATATGCCACAATACTCTCTACAACAAAGTAGCAAGTAAAAAATGTTTAGCCCACCCTGGACTGACTCCTTGGATCCCACTCCCCCTAGAGGAACGCCTGACTCAGTCTTGAGGGAGGGAGCAGAAAGCTGGATCTGCCAGGAGTGGAGACTGAACTAAGGAATATTGGGACAGTGGAACCTTGGGACCTTGGGACTGCCTGTCCAGAGAGGGGATGGGGAGTTGTGGAGGAAAGAGAATGAACTGATGTCTTGGGAGGGGGAAGGGACCTTAAATAAGGATATACAAGGATAGAAAGTGTGACTTCTTTGTTAATAATAATAATAATAATAATAATAAAATAAACAGTCAACAAAATAAAAAAATAAATTAAAAAATGTTTAGCCTACCTTGGCTATTCCACTATAATGCAATCAGATTACTATTGCTAGGTATCTTGCATTACTTTGTCATCCCATAGTTTCTTGATGACAATTATTTGGTTGACTACAAAGATTTTAGTGTCCTAAGCTGTAGCTGCTACCTGAAGTGGCAGGACTGAACCCTTATACTAAGGATTAGGTTATGAGCAAAAAATAGCAGTCAACTTCATATTAAATCACTTTAAAAGTTTTCAAGTTTCTACTCTCCATACCTGCTTACTAGAAAAAAAGAAACAGCTCTTTGGTCTCTTCTTCATATGACAAAACCATAAGATTGTTTCTCTGGCAAGTAAGCTCAGTACATGAGTAAGGCATTAGTAAAATTACCAACTGATTCTGTGATGCTTTTGCAAATAACAAGGTACCTTTTATTAAAAAGTCTCTGTAGGGGTTATAGCTCTTTAATTATAGGATCATATTTAGAGCACTGTCTTTATAATACTAGCTTTTACCTTTTCAATATCCAGCATCTTAACAAAAAAAGGCCTACCACTTAAACATATCGTGGTTAAGAGAGAGATGGGAATGTTTTGTCTGAATATGGTACAATTTTTTGAGAACTATTTAAATATAATGGAACATTTTGTGAACAGAAGAAGTGAATGATAGCACAGAACTGATCGAGAAAACTAGAAAATTGGAGCAAAAATAAGAAGAGACTAATAAAAGATGGAGCATAAAGAGTAAAAATAGTTTAGGTCAGAATAATAACCCCTCCAAAAAAACTTTTAATATCAGTCAAAATAACTTGTCTATAATCCTGTCTCATTATGTAGTAGACTCATTTGCTCTAGTAAGATTTTTACCTAGATATGTAATGAGAGATAATTAGGCTGTCTCTTATACTGGAAAGAAAACCAAAATGTAGATTTTTTTTCTTTAACACACAATAGAAGATATTGAGAGACATTTTACTACAGCTGTCTCCTCTATGACTCATAACCCACATTCCTACCTTTTTATTGTTATCTGAGTCTTTAAGTGAGACTGATTCATGGGGACCTAATGGTCCCTAGTTCAAAGGAAATTGGTTATGTAGTACAAAAAGTCTATATAACCCCCACGTTCATCTTATTATCTTCTAATTCAAGCATAGTACCTCCCATAGTAATCTAAGAGTTATAGAGCATATTTTATGGTGGACAACTGTTTTATTTCTTTATTAAGAATGTTATGGGTCAATATACTTATGTATCATAAATGACAATAGAAGGAATGATCCAATGGACGTTTATTTAAAATCTGTAACTACTTAACAAAAAATCTGATTTATTTAAATAAAATCCAATCACCGTGTGTGTGTGTGTGTGTGTGTGTGTGTGTGTGTGTGTTTTATTGTGAATCAAACCAAGCATGTCATGCATGTTAATCAAGTTGAGCTACTACTTTGTCAGATCAAAGTATCTTTCTTTCATTTTTATTTTTTTGAGGTTGAGAGTTGAACCTAAACTTTTTTGCATCCATTGTTCCCCTCAGCTGAGCCACAGCTTCTAAATAGAAAAAGTAGGAATATTCATCTTCACCTATCACAAAGCTCATGTAATAGAGCCATGAGCTTTATCTGGAGTAACTTAGTGCTGCATCTACATTTAGATTTCTCTTCTGCTAGTTAGGTAGACTTCAATGAGTTAACTTTTTTGAGATGTTTTCCTTACTTATTAAAGAAAAAAAACAACTGGTTAACATAACTGCTGTTTGTATTAAAGTAATAAATATATTTAAAATGCTGAGTAGAGTATCACTCAATACATGTTAATCTTCTTTTTACCATACTGTGAATGTTAAGTATAACCAATTGAGCTTGTGGGTGGATCAATGTAGAATTACATTCCCCACTCCTAGAGAAAGACCTTCTGAGAACATATCTCAAGCATAGAGAAAGTTGCCAACATCCTATTTGAATACTAATGGCAGCATTATTATAGATATACATGCAAGCAAATACTCCATCTTTAACAGCTGTGTTTAGTTAAGTAACAGATTTAGAAAGTGCAGACTTTAATCTGTGTTTTCTCCTTGGATTTCATCACCATCTGATTTACTTTTTTCTGGATAAAAAGTGTAATTGTAGCTTGATTTTCCCCTCCCTATACACAAATTTCAACCATCCTCCAAAGAAAAAGCTGCCTTTTTAAAGCCTAAATAAAAAACTGTTGTAAATATTTGAAAGACATGGCAATAAGTGGATACTTGAAGAGGACTTTAGAGTAAAACTTTAATGACTAGTGACTTTTTCCTGAAAAGTCCTGTTTCCTTAGTGTCTATAAAGAATAGATAACTGTAGAGACACCATATCAAAGCTTATGTTGCATAGATAAGTGAGTTAATAGCCAAGAAAGAAAGTATCATTGAATACAAGAGGATGAAAGCCATGTCCATGGAATTGGAGGCATTTATTTCTTCACAGAGGGGCTGGAGGATAAGGCAGTAGAGGCTTTTGTTATCAACTTTCTGGGACACACACTATTGGTTCCTCTAACCTCTCTCTTGCACATAAAATCTTTGGATTCTGGATTCTACCTTGGAATTTGAAATTTGATAGCATAGTGTTGTCAAATTCTAGGGAAAGATCAAATGTGGTCTTCAGGGTAGCTCTGGGGTCAGAGCTAGAAGTTGGTATTATATGAGGGCTGTGTGAAATCATTAAGACTTCAGTCATGAAGAAGCTCCACTACTGAGAGGGCAGATGTTTTCATCTTATCCTTACCCATGTCCCTCCATGATCCACAGCTTTACTTCCCTCACTACTGCTCAGCAGCAGACAGCTCTGTAATCACAGTGCTCCCAGTTAGGAGGGGCAGGGAAAGCAGAGAGAAGAAATGCCTGGAAGCTCTCAGGCCAACTAGCCATTCTGTCTCAAATAGAGGAAACTGAGGACTCTTGTTCAAGCTTGTTCTCTGATCTCAAATTGAAGCGTTAGTATGCATATGCACACACACTCTATACATACACAATGCACAAAGCTAAAAGAGGGGTTAGTGTATATATAAAAAGTTAGTGTATATATAAACCATTCACCTCTCATAGTAACTGTGTGTATGAGAGAGAAAAACAAAGATATTATGTAAGTGAGAAGACTAGAGCTTGGAGAGTTAAGTGATTTTTCTCAGCGTCACACAGCTACTGAGTGGAACAGCTGAGACTCAGAAGTCAACCTGTTAACTTCATTCTAGACTAATTCCTTTTTCTCCATACTTTTACTTCTGCCTACATCCAAAAATAACACTACTTAAGTCTTATCTACGATTGTCACTGTTGTTATTATCTTCTATCACCAGCCTTATGAAATAGTTAGATCAGGGAGAAAAGAAATTCAATGTATTTACTAAGCTGTGTACTCAGGACTAAAGAGATGTATAGCAGTAACAAGTAGTTGTTGAACCATAGCCCCCTAGTGTTAACTTGAGATCTTTGACTTTACAGCTCAGACTTAATAGGATTATGAAATCAAGAATTTAAAACTAACCAATCCTAACTACTTAGCCTTTACATTGGAGCCATTCCCTGGGCCATAAAGTACTTCTGGTCCTGTCAACAGAAGATCTGAAGCTTGTGGACACAATTTTTCTAGATAGGTAGGGCAAAATTTGTTGTCTTGTAAACCTAAAGCAGTCATGTGCCATCAAATAAAATTTGTGAAATCACTGTTAAGATATCTTGATTATAAATTTGTTAAAAAATAAACAGTGTGATATAAGTATAGATATGAAGATGTGGCAGATGATAGAATGTTACAGGGTAGAGAATACATTGATAAGACTAAGAGCAGGTTCTTCTATTTTTCTTTGTACCTTTATTTCATCATGATATCTGAGGAAGATTTTAGTTTCTCTTCATAGGGTTGGCATTTGATTTTATTTTAATTTTCATGTTTGCATTTAATTGGTGCTGTGGCAGGTTGACTGTGTGTTATTTGCTTTCCACAAATCTTGATTGTAATCTAGCCTGTGTTAGAAAGGAAATTGTGGAGTGCAACAGGCAATAATATCCAGCCAAGTGGAGTAGAATGGAGTGTCATTTCATTTGGCTTTCAAACTCTGCACAAACAGTTGGAGAAATGTGGCCTAACATTCCTGAAAAGCATGCTTTAAAGAAAAAAATGGGAGAAATATAGGGCCAAGGTGCCAAAGGCAAAGAGTGTTTGTCTGCCTTAGCCAGTTTACATGTATTTTATCAAAAAACTTTTGTGACTTTCACTGAGGAAAAAAACTGTGATTTGGGTCTTAAAGGATTTTTTTTAAACTGCTGCATTTCTCCACTCTCTAAAGCTCCTTGTCTTTAACAGAATTTCTGTTCTTTGCTTAAAAAGTAACCCAGTGCTCACTTCAGCAGCACATATACTAAAATTGGAACGATACAGAGAAGATTAGCATGGCCCCTGTGCGGATCCAGCAATGCCACTTCTGGGTGTATACCCTAAAGATGCACAGTCACACTCCAAAGGTATTAGCTCAACTATGTTCATAGCAGCATTATTTGTAATAGCAAGAACCTGGAAACAACCTAGATGCCCCTCAACTGAAAAATGGATTAACAAACTGTGGTACATCTACACAATGGAGTACTACTCAGCAGTAAGAAAAAATGATATCCTAAAATTGGCAGTCAAATGGATGGATTTGGAGAATATCCTCCTGAGCAAGGTATCACAAGCCCAGTGAGCAAGGTATCACAAACCCAGAAAGATAAACAGGGGATGTACTCACTCATGAGTGGACTCTAAACAAAAAGCAAAGCATGCCCAAGCTCCAAACCACAACCACTGAACAGCTTGGGATCTGAAGCACCTTGGACTGACACCTTGGATCCCATTTCTCCTAGAGGAACACCCGACTCGCTCCTCAGGGAGGGGGGAGAAAACTGAATCTTCCAGAAGTTGATGCTGAACTGAGCAATATTGGGACCTTAGGACCTCCTGCCCATGCTGGGGAGGAGATGGGGAGATGTGGAGAAGAGAGAGTGACCTGAGGTGGTGGGAGGGGGAAGGGACCTTGAATAAGGATATACAAGGATAGAATATGTGACTTTATTCATAATAAAAAATAAGAAAAGTTTTATATTTAGTGTAGGTGTTAGGCTATTTTTTTGAGATATAACATATAGAATTAAGTCAAGAAGTAACAGAATTGAGAGCATGAAGCCTTAAAAATATAATCATGTAAGAAGCTTTTGATCATAACAGTAAAAAACATTTAAATTAAAAAAATAAAAAATAAAAAGTAACACAAATACTGCAGAGTGAGTGAATGTTTTCTGTTACTCTTTCTCATGGATGGCTGAGTAACTTGAGAGGGGCCTAATTTTATTGGACTTACTGTGTTTTCTTGTGTATTTTTTAAGAAGTTGACCAAATTCATTTTAGATTTGTGCAACTGATTCTCTTGATGTCACATAAAGCTACCCAGTCTACTTTCTACATCCATTACTTAAATCTGTTCTTTAATATTGTCAAATTGTTACCTAGCTTCTTGAATGATTCTAGTGACAGAGAGCTCACTTTTTTCCTATGCCTCTGTCTTAGCATCTATTTTATCTTAAGACATTTCTCTTTGTGGTCTAACCAAGTCCTTTATCAACCTTTTTGAAAGAGAGAAGACACATTTTCTCTCCCAAACCAACTATAATTTTGAGTGTTCTTGTTTTGGACTTTTCCTTCTTAATAATTTCTAGTTTGCCTGCATTACTTATCGAAGCTGATCAGAGCATGCATTCATTCATTTTCTTTCTTCCACCTTAATGACAGCCTGTGTCCCTTGCTTAGTTACTTATTTGTATTTCTGTAGATTGTTGTTTTGTGAGTTTTTCTTTGTTGAGACAGAATCTTATTGTATAACCCTGATTTGCCTGGAACTTTCTATGTAGATCAGGCTGGCCTAAACTCACAGTGATCCATCTGCCTCCTTTTCCTTAACTGATTAGATTAAAAGCATGTGGCAATACTCCTATCCTAATTTTAATGTATTTTTGTAAATTAATGTTTTATTGCTAGATCATTAGCACTGACAAGTGATTTTAATTAAAACACGTGCCATCAACATCTTCTTCCTGCCCCCACTCCCTTCCTCAGGAGACAAACATTCTAATTTGGCATGACATTATCTGGCCTAACAGTGCCAGGCATATGAAGTGCCTAAAGGTCATCTTCCACTGCTTTAGCCTTTCAGAGTGGTTGAATTAAGTTCAAACTCAGGATGTTTTTGAAATCTTAAATCTCTCTGGGGATGTTTTTCATAAGATCTTTGAATTGGATAATGCTACAATAAATTAAATATGCTGCACTGGATTAAAAGGTTATTTCCCTGGTGTGTCAAGTTAACAGACAACATGAAACTTCCCATTAGGCCTTGAACATCTTTGGCTGTCAGTGTAAAAACCCTGTCTCCATTAGATCCCTAACCCCTGCTGCTCCATAAAAAAAAAAAAAAACTTTAGCCAGGAAGCTACCTGTCAGAGTGAATGTTGAATGACAGCAAGACCAAGAAAAGAAGACAGAGAAAATTCCAAACAAAAGATAAGAGAAAAATTATAAGCTTATAATGAGTCCAGGAAATCAGAGCCAAAGACCAATGGAAACCTATTATTTGAAAATGAAGAATAGGAAAGAAACCTCATTTCAGACAAACAAAATTCACAATGATGGCAGCAGTCAATGAATAATACCAGTAAATTAAAGTACTAAAGGAGAAGACAAGTGTTATAATACCTGCAATTAATAGTGAGCTCACATAACCAAATACTTCCAACTATGAGTTTCTTAAAGATTTTTTTGTGAATTCCATACAGTGCTAGGCCATGTATCCTGAGTGTCTATCAAGTGAAAGTAAACCTGCAAATTGTGGTAAGTATATACCACAGAGTTTTATATAATAGATAAAAAAATTTTAAATGAAATATAAACATAGAGGTGTGAACAAATCTTACAAATGTGGTATATAATAATAACAATTAAAATAATGAGGCCCAGCACAGTCATTCACTCCTGTAATTCAGCACTTGCTGGAGGACCAGTGCAGCTTTGAGGCCAGCCTGACCTACATAGTGAGTTCCAGTCTGGCCAGCACAAAGTAATGAGACCTTATCTCCATGAGAGAAAACCTATATAATGAGATATCTAGTATGATACCATTATATGTAGACTTTAAGTATAAACACAAAACAGTACTCTTTTAAATGAGTATACAGACATGCACACTTACCACATGAGAAGGCTTACCTGTGAACGAGTATAGGAATAAACAAGCATAACTGAGGAGTGTACAAGAGGAGATTTTTGCTTGGATCATTGGTATTATTAACCCTTTTCATCTGAGAGCAATAAACTACTATACATTAGTTGGGCATGTACAAATAAAGAAATGACTAAATGATTAAGAAGAACAACAGTGCTGTTTGGTGTACATTTCTGTGATAATGAAAATGTTCTGTATTGGTTACATTAGACACATGTCACTACTAAACATCTGAAATATGACTAGAATGACTGGCTTTAATTTAATTTAAGTAATCTATATTTAAATTTGAGTACTTACGGCCACTGTATTAGAAGGTGAATTTTTTCCTTTTTTTGTTATTATTATTATGAACAAAGAAGTCACACTTTCTAACCTTGTATATCCTTATTCAAGGTCCCTTCCCCCTCCCACCACAGCAGGTCATTCTTTCTTCCCCACAAATACCCATCCCATCCCTGGGCAGGCTGCAGGCAGTCCCATGGTCCCACTGCCCCAATATTGCTTAGTTTAGTCTCCACTTCAGGCAGATCCAGCCCTGTCCCCCCTCCCTCAAGAGTGAGTCGGATGTTCCTCTGGGGGAGTGGGATCCAAGGTGTCAGTCCAGGGTATTTCTGATCCCAAGCTGATCCTAGTAAAATCCCTCAGCAGCAGCTGGGGGGACCCTGGCAGACCGAGTTTATCTCTGTCTGCTACAGAGTGTGTGGGGATAAGCTCCCTGGAAGGTGAAATTTAGATGTTCCAAAACAAATCAAATATTTGCACAGAAAATGTAGATGGATGCTATAGGTTTTTTTTACATAAACATGGTCATTATAATATTTAGCACCAGTGATAGATGAGAGAATAGTGAAAGAACATAAGAAACAAGGAAAGAATATGATTTCCCTTGCCTTCTTCAGTAACTATTTTTTCTCATTAATAAGTGATATTCCAAAAGCCTTGTCTCTCAACAGTCTTCCCTACTGTGGACTTGGATGATAGAACTGGGAACAATCTTACACAACCAATTGTTGCTGTTCAACACATGAGTACTTTGAAATGGACGCATGTAATTAATGGTTCCTACCCAGATTTTAAAGCACACAGTGCCCCAGAATGCCATCCATTTGGTTGTGGTTATCATTCAAGATTAACTTGACCTGGTTGCTGCAGAAGATACCTCAGGGAGTTACTTTTGATTGTGTTGTTCTGAGAATTTGTTTGTTTCTTTTCTTTAGTATGGGTGGCAGTAATGAAATTCAGTGGGTCAAAACATGGGGATAAAAAGTAATGGATGGTGGCTTAAAAATTAAAAGAGCTCAAAATGGAATGACTACAAAATTATTTTTGTACCTTAACCCCTCTTCTGATATGCCTCATCTTCCCTATCCTTTTCCCTTATTCCTGAGTAGCCTATTCATAGTCCCATGTAGAAAATTAAAGAATGTGACAGAAATGTTTTCAAAGGGGATGAGAGGAACATAAGCTTATGAATATATACCTCTAAGACTATATGAAGTTACTGAAATTTTTCATTCTTACCTTGAATACTAATTTTATAGCAATTGTAAAAGTATTTCACAAACATCCAAACCCACTTGTAAGTATTCAGTCACATGTAAATAGATCATAAACAAATAAATCTTCATGAAGTTGACTTACTAATGGAATGTGCTTGGGCTTTCTGACCTTTGGTGGATACAGATGTGGCTGTAAAAAGGTTGAGACCTCCACTATCCTATCAATTTGAAAGAGACTACTGGGCTCTACTACAAGCATATCTGGAAAAGAGATGTGGTAAGAAAGGAGTGAGATGTTATGCTGCAGTAAGTTATTGAGCAGCATGAATGGGCTTTTTTGTCAATGGGGAGATCATAAGAATGGGTATGAAACTGAGAGGACTGATAACTGAGTTTGATGGAGTACATGATGTAAAATCACCAAATAATAAATAGAAATATTATGCAAAAAAGAAAAACATATGTCACCTCTTGGTATGGATTGCCTAGCATCTGTGTTGCGATGGCTAGTTTTATAACTACTTGGCACAGGTTAGAGTCATTTTAGAAGAGGGAACCTCAACTGAGAAAATGTTCCCACCAGTTTGTGGAAAGGTCCCAGTTCATTGTGGTCAGTGCTATCCCTAAGCTGATGGTATTGGGTGCTATAGGAAAACAGGCTAAGTAAGTGTAAGATTCTCGGCATACCACATGGTAGACCCAACATGGCACCAGGTGAGATAAGAAATCCTGGCATGTAGTGGCCACGTGATGAAGCCAACATGGCGCGCCAGTAGTACACGCCACCTATGGAAGTCCCTCTTCTCTTTTCTGCTTCTCTGCCCCTATATACATGAAAGTTTATTCAGGAGAGTTGCCAGACGAGCACAGAGGCAGAGAAGCAGAAAAGAGAAAAGAGACAGACTGCCATATGGGATCTCCTTTTAAGAGAATGGGTGGGCACAGATTTATGTTGCCACGGCCTTGGTGAACAAGCCAGTAGACAGAACCCCTCCATGGCCTTTGCTTCAGTTCCTGTCTCCAGGTTCCTGTCTTGAATTCTTGCCCTGAATTTTTTTTCAATGATGGAAGTATAAGCAAAATAAACTCCCCAAGTTGCTTTTGGTCACATTTTTAAAAATCATTTAATAGAAACTCTAATCAAGACATGTGGGTTTAGGGAGATTTCATGAAAACTCAAGTGGGAAACTATGCTTTTCTTTGTGGAGTGATCAATGATGAAGTTTTTTAGGGTGGTGATAAACTAGGCATATGGACTTTCATAAATAAAACCCAAAGTTGAAATATGGTCTAGGGTGCCTGCCTTGAGTATTTACAAACATCAGCTGAAGGTAAAATTAAAAATATAGTAATGAATATTTGATTCAACCTAAGATTCATATCAAAAGAAGACTTGCTTTGGAAAATATATACCTACAACATTTATGCTCCTAGTGGCTTATTTATGAAATTCATTTCTGTTTGCCTCATGGCATCATCTAACATATAAACCACATACTTAATACATGTAGAATACATTTTGTATATTTCATACTCATTTGACAGTTCTTGCCTTCCAAATATCTATATTACCAATAGGACTAAGGAGATATGTTGTTCAATAAAGGCATGGGTTCATAGATTTACATTAATGTTTATTCTGTTCTTCACTACTTAGAATATACCTCTATTAGGAATTATATAAGCAAAGGGGTTCAGATCATGATGGGGAAACCCACAGAGACAGCTGACCTGAGCTATTGGGAGCTTACTTACCCTGGATTGAGAGCTGGGGAACCTGCATGGGACTGAACTAGGCCCTTTGAATGTTGGTGACAATTGTGTGGCTTCGGCAGTTTGTGGAGTCTGTGGCAGTGGGAGCAGGATTTATCCCTAGTGCATGAACTGACTTTTTGGAACCCATTCTCTACAGAGGGATACCGTGCTCAGCCTTGATACAGGAGGGAGGGGCTTGGTCCTACTTCAACTTGAGATGACAGATTTTGTTGATTCCCCATTGGAAGCCTTACCCACTCTGAGGAGTGGGTAGGGGTAGGGTTGGGTGGAGAGAAGCTGGGAGGTGAGTGGGAAGAGGGGAAGAACAGAGAACTGTAGTTGGTATATAAAAATACTTTTAAGTTCAACTTTTTTTAAAAAAGAATATTTCTCTATTTCAAGTATACATAAGAAACCCTTGAAACTATCTCTGAAATTCAGAGAGAAGACAAAGGAATTTATGAATGGCAAAACTGAGCTCCTCCCCACAAATTAACTGCAACAACTAGCTAAGAATCTCTTGATCCTATAGTAATGCCAATATTTCTTTCTGGACAAGACTGGTAGTAATACTTTTGCTTATGGCAGTTTTGCATTGAGTTATGTTTTCTTCATCTTACTATTAGTTGTTTATAGAAAACTCTTGTTTGCTTACCTAAAACATCAGTCATCCTGATCTAGAATGAATGTGTATTTTAGTAATAGAGCACTTGCTTACGGTGTCCAACCCCAGCTTCAGAACTACAAAAAGCAGATGAAGAAAATTATCACTTGTTTACTACTATAAAGTAGTAGTAAAGAGGTGGTGGGACCTGGAAGAAGGGAGCTAATAAATGAGACAGACTAAAGTCTCATGCAACAGTCAGCTTTATCCAGAGCATCAGACAATTAATACTCTGAGGGTTAAGTAGACTTGCATGAATAAAGTGTCCAATCACAAGAGCAAGCTGCATGTGGTGGACAAGTCGCATGACAGGCAAGCCACACTTGACAGACAAGCTACATGTGGCAGACAAGCCGTGAATATGGAAAAACATGTTTTTCCATAATGGCATATAAACACAAAACATGAAAGCATAATCCAAAACAATTTCATGTTTTTGAAGAAATTGAGGTCACAAGACTCTTGTCTTGGTTTTCTGAAGTTTTCTTAAAGCTCTCAGAAGTCTCACACTATTTCATTCTTGAGCCATGTTCTAACATCTTCCTCCTTTTTTATTTTTTAATAGCAAAATATCCAAAGTGATTTTAATTTCAGATACTATAGATCAATCTAATTGTCATTTGATACATGAGCATCTTATAAGCAAACAAATTACAACCATAATGAATAATATTAGAACAGTGAAAGCATTGTGTGTAATTCTCTGTCACCAAGAACAGGAATCCAAACTATGTCTGGTAGTATTGATTACATTTTTATATTGATCATAAAAATTTAGAGGATAGCTTAGTAGGAAAGCCATATAATTAGTAGTTCTGGTCTCTTGGACAATGTAAGCCCATATTTGCCTTTAATAGGAACACAAATATTATGATGTCCTATGCAAATGGGAAGTGATTAAAATCTCATGAAAAGATTAGATACAGTCCCTTCTTCAGATGAATGAATGAGTCTATTACAGTCCCAAGGCCCAGGGATAAACACAGAGTCATTAGTAAAGATAACTGGAACTGGATCAATCCAATCTGCAATTTGAAGCAAAGGAGAATGAGAAACATGAGACCAATACATGTGCCCAGAGGCTCTCACTGCAGATGGACAGGTCAAAGCAGCTAGCATCACCAGAAAGAGATTCTCCTGTGACATAGAGTTCTGTGTGTTTCATAGAATAACTTCTCCCTTGGAGAGTAGGGTCCAGGTGGGCAGACTTCACTTCTGAGGATATGGCCTCTATCTCCCTTTGCTCTCTTGTTGGAGGTTTGCTACTTTCTGTGACTTCTACTGTTTCCTCACCCACCACTGTGGTCCTTCATGGCCTGGGATGGGAGGAGCCAGAGATTAATCCATAATGTTTCAGTGGATTCATCTGCATTGCAGATGAATACCCCTTCTCAATTTTTTTCCCAGAGAAGTAAAAATAGGGTAGGTTTATGCATCACTTGCTTATTTCCTTCTCCTTTTCTGAGGTTCCCCACTCTTATCTCATAGCAACCATCAAGACCCTGATTTTTGACATTACATGCTCTAGAGGCAGTGGAGCCTGAGAGAATGGAGCCTACAAATGAGGCAGCCTAAGGTTTGCTGCAATAGCTAATTTTATTCAGAGCATCAGATAATTTTTATTCTGAGAGTTAAGAGTAGTCACATGAGTGTGCAATCACAGGACAAGCCAAATAAGGTAGGCAAGCCATGAATATGGCAAAAACATGCTTTCCACAGGGATATATAAACAAATAACAATAGCTAGTTGTAAAGAATAATCTGAAGTAAACTGATTCCTATTTGCTACACCTAGGAGGGGCATGAAAACATAATCCAAGAACAATTTTGAGGATTTTTACTTTTTTGTTTAAAGGTTTTAGAGGTTTATATATATATATATATATATATATATATATATATATATATATATACCAACCACAGTTCCCCCCAATTTTGAGTTTTTAAAGAAACTGAGCTCACAAGACTCTTGTCTTAATTTCTTGGAATTTTTTCTCAAGCTTTTAGAAATCTCTTCACACGAGTCCATTCTTGGACAGTGTTCCAATAATCAATAAAAATGCTTAACATTTCTTACTTGTAATTTTGTCTCTATTCCTCACAACAAAAAATTTTCAGTGATGTTTTGGCTAGGCTTTACTAAATAATTGAATTCATTTTAGCACTTTGGGATTAAATTATTCCCTAGCTCCAGTCATCTTCCCATCTTCCAACTTCAGGTCCTTTGTATTTGATTTTACACTAGGAAATAAAATCCACTGTGTTTTTTTTTTTTAGTATATACAAACTCTGTGCGTGTGTGTGTGTGTGTGTGTGTGTGTGTGTGTGTGTGTGTGTATAATAAGAACTAGTCTGCTTTATGGTACAACACAGAACTCTAAAATCTGAAGTCTGGATTAGAGCCTTTTCCCAGGTGAATGTGAACATTTTCTCCTCCCACCCCTGTCTATTCCATATTTAGATAAACAAGAACAGCTTTTGGATTTGTAACAATATTCCTTCCAATAATGAAAATCAAGAAGTTATAATTCAGATTAGTTGTTATTTTTATTTGCAGTCTCTTTCATCTACCAAAACTTGGACTAGAAGCTAACACACATCCAGTGTGGTATAATACCCACATATTCTGTGGTACTGGCAAATAGTTTCCTCTTTTGGAACTTTGTTACTGTTTGTAAAGTGAAGAATTTGGTATTAAACTATCTTCAAAGATCTTTCTAGTCTAGAAATATAGTTTAATAACTATATTTCTAAAAAAATAACATTTTTAAGTGTAATTAACATTTTAAATATCAGTAATAAGAAAAGAGATTAGAAAATATGGAGAAAGTAAAAAAAAAAAAAACAAATTCACCCTAAAGCTATTGAACTTGGGCATTAAATGTAACTAGGTGCTGCCAGGCAACAAAGGCACTCTGTGATTTTATCTTATATAAACTCATCCTGATAAAGTACCATACCCAGGGGCATACTAATTTATACAGACCAATAGTGATATATAGGTTAGTTTGTTTCAATATACCATTATACTACCCATGTGGGTCTGCAGTCAAGAAAATAGGGACACTCTTTAGAAAGGATCATCTGAAAGCTCTATCACTCATTCTTTGAACCTGAAAGAAAAAAATACAGTTCTGAAACTAAAACTCCTTTGTAAAGGCAAAGAAATTCTGATATTTGCCACTAAAGTTGAGCTACAGTATAAATATTTAGAAGTAAAGTTCACTTTCTATATTGATTACCATAGATTCTTTTGCTCCTTCTATTTCTTATTTAGATCTTAGTGAATATTTTGCTTTCTAGCATTTGTATAGCCTTTTAATATAAGCAGTTCAATTTTATCTACTCTCACATTGATTTCTGTTCTTACAAATGTGCTCTACTTGGAAATTTCTTTAGAGTGATGTCACATAATGATGAAGATCTGGCTAGAGGAGAAAGGAAGTGATACAGTTGGATGACTCACATGTTGAGCTAGGATAAAATGTAAGCACCATTACTTGTTATCAGGATCTTCATCAAAGAGCCCTCTCCTACCCTAACTTTACTAGTAGTTGCCAAAAATAAATGTGGGTAGAACATTCTGAGCCCTGTTACCAGGAACAGCACTTTACTTGCTATATTTATCAGGATAAAAGTGTGAATGTATAAAAATTAAAAGGTTGTAGACAGGGACATGCAGTGAAAAGGAATAAAGAGTTTCATGATGTATATACTTATCTCAATATCATTCCACATTTAAGTGAAAACCTGACCCATTTCTAAAGTGAAATATGAGTTATTTAGAAATACATAAGTTCATCTTCTCTATTTTATAAAACTTATATCCAGTGAGTGTTAGAAATTATATTCTGTTCATCATAGAGTATCACTTCTTTTACATGCATTTTAAGGGTACTTTTTAAAATTTTGAAATATTAATCATGAGATACCATGGTACTGCTTGGCTTTTGGGATATATAGAACTGGGAAGGGACAAATGAAGGTAAGTACAAAAGGAGAAGGGGAATTAAAATAACACCAATGACATCTGAGAAAGTTGTAAGAATTGTGCTGTTAACTATGGGTCTAAAAAATCTATAATACATGCAATTCTCTGTAAAAATAACATAGAATAACATAGATAGTTTTAATGACCCTTTCTCCTCTGGGCTGACAGTGCTACCTCTAAGAGCCAAAGAGCACCTAATGCAAACCTCAACTCCAGACATGAGAAGCCCTCTTTTGAGTTGTTGGCCAGGGCTGTCTAAGAGACTCCCAATACATACATATAGGCTAGTGCTGTTGCCCTTGTTTGCCTCCCATATATGGAAGGTAAGTCTCTATTGCTGAATACACCATGCATTTCAGAAACATGGCCCAGGAACCACTGAGCTGGAACTGACCTGAATGCCCCCTCTCTAAGGACTAACTTTCATGGTATCAAAAGGCACCATGCAAACTTCCAAAGGAGGAAAACAACCAATAGTTCTATCCAGCCTATGAGCCACAACAACCAGCATGGAATGTAACCCTACAGGTACAGTAATGGCACAAAACCTTGGCTATAACCAGCAGCTTCTAATTGGGTTTAAGACCCCCTGAACAAGAGGGATACCATGCCTGATACTGGAAACCTAGGCATGCTAGTTAAGTCATGAAGGATCTTGGAGGAGAACCTAGGAAGAGTACCTACAACCACCACTTTCCTAAAGCAGCAGAATCCCTAATAACAACCTATAAATATGTGTCCTTATACTCCCGGGTAAGTGTAGTCTTCACCTTTCACCAAGAAAACATTTCTTTGCAACAGATGGAGACTATCACAGAAAACCACAACCAATAAAAATGCAAAATTGTGGAACCCAGTCCCAACAGATAAATCTAAAAACACTTTCACATCAAAAGCCCATAGGTTATTGGGGAATAGGGAGTGGAAAGATTGTAAGAGCTAGAGATTCAGAGAGTTTGCTGAGAGATTATGTCTCCTAATAATTTCAGAGGCTACATCCATAAAAATCTCACCAACATGACTGTCTAAAGCCATGAAGTGAACAAGGAAAACAGTAATAAACATGCCAAATTGGACCAGGGAGATGAGGCTTCAACCCTATAAAAGAACTACAGCCAACTAAGGAATGCTGAGAGTAGAAATAGTCATCTCCAATGGAGAGCATATCAGTTGGTTATCCAATACTGGAGGAAGCCAAACCATGCCATGACTTTCTCAGAGGCTCTGATGAAAGGACAAAGGGAACATTAGTTCTGTGTCTTTCTTCTGAAGCAGACTTGGCAAGGTCCAATCTGGAAGGAGTCAAGGCTATGGTTTCTAGGGATCTGATTCTTCCCTTGGAACTGTGATTTAGTCCTAAGACAACAGTATTGAGGTATTCTGTATTTTTTTCTTTTTCAACATTAGCTGATTTAGTTCTCTGGTGACTTTGGCCATTTTCCCCTGGTGTTAACTATTGTTTTTGTCCCTTTTATTCCTCAAGCTCTGGTCCTCCCACTTGACACCTTGCTGGTCATGGAGGTTCATGTCAAGTGGTACACAACTTTAGGGCAATAATAAGGGAGAAATAAAGAGTGAGTACAGCCATGATAAATATATAAAAAAGGTGAAAGGAATCAGACTAAGAGAGTGACTAAAAATAAATAAGTAAAATGAAAGCTTTAAAGAGGGAAAAGAAAGAAGGGAATGGGAGTAAACATAGGACTGTGGAATCTGAAAGGATTCTCTCTTCCTTAAGAGGCTTCTTTCATTTCTCCTTTCTTCTCCTTGTAATGCATCACTAAAGAACTTAGAAAAGTTCTGTTTTTATTTTTAAACACTTAGCTTGACTTGCTGAAGAATGTGCTGTAATTTAAAGACATGAGAATGTATAGGTAACAGTTTGAAGACAGAATATCACATATGAGGGCCAAATGAGTTTCCCATTGATGGGTCTGTGTGTAAAATTTGATGTATGAAATTGCTTTGACCCCTAGCATAAATATTCAATTGTAATTCAACATGTTCATAAACCTGGACATTTTATTCCAAAACAGGTGTGTGTGTGTGTTCATGTGTGAAGATTAGAAACAGAAAAGTTAAATAATAAAGATAAAAGACCCTGAGCTCAAGGAAGCATTCAGCTCTTGAATTACATTCACTTTGTGATGCTTCAGGGAACAAGGGAAAAGTCTCTTTCTTTATTGATGCAATCATAAAATCACCTAAAATGGCTCCTACCCATTTAGCTGAGCCAAGTATCCATACTACAGCAGGGATTTTACAGCTAAAGGAGTGACAAGAACACAGTGGAAATGCAGTGGCAGCAGCTGCACTGAGTTAGGAGCCTGAGCCCAAAGGGATGTGCAGCCAGAGCCCTGGTGCAGAACCCAGGACACCGATGATGTCAACCTACAAACAGGCCACCCTGGACAAGGAATACTGATGGACTCACTTTCTGGGAACCTTGCAGGTGAACTTCTGCAGCTCCCAGAGCAGCCAGAGGTGCTGGGTGATGCCCACCCCAGTAAAGAAGCAGCTAGTAGTTCTGGTGTCATTTCTGACAGCAGAGCTGGTAGCCTATCTGGCAGCCCAGGACATTCAGTACCAGACAAGAATGACCCCCAGTATGTCTGAAGAAGGCCTGAGTCTTAGTGGCTAGTTTCATCTTAAACTTCATGGGCCCCACTGTAAACCCCTGCCAGGACTTCTTCAGTTATGTCTGCAGGACCTGGATCAAGGACAACCCTGTACCTGAATGCCACCTACATTAGGGGACCTTCAGCAACCTCTGCAAACACAACCGCCATCAATCATACAGCATCTACTCAAATATTTTACTGCCAGCATAAACAATGCAGAAAGGAAATCCCAAGTGTACAACCATGTGTATAAAAATGAAATGAGGATTGAGACCCTCCAGGCCAAACCCCTGATGAAGTTTATTGGAAAAACTGGGGGCAAAAAAAAATATCACAGGACCTGGGACCAAGGACAGTCTTGAAGACATGCTGCAGGTGATCACACCCTACCACCAAACCTCACTATTCTTTGTCTGTGTCAATGAGAACTCCAAGAAATCCAAGGGCAATATGATCAAGTAGACCAGTCCAGCCTCACCTTGTCCTCTTAGATACCTAAACAAGATGAAAATGCTAACTGAATATCTGAACTACTCAGTCTGTTAAAGAAAGCTCCTGAGAGTAGGAATGAGGATTCCATCTGACCCCAGATATAACAGATCATAGACTTTGAAACAGTAATAGCCAATATATCACTATCTCCCAGGAGATATGCCAGGATGAGGAGCTCATCTACTACAAAGTCACAGGAGCTGAGCTGCAGAGGTTGGCGTCTCCCATCAACTGGTTGGTTATCTTTTCTCAAAAACACTTTTTTACCCCATAGAGATCTAGCAGAATACTAGAATTCAGTTTCCAGCGCTCACAACCTTTTGTAAATCCAGCTCTGGGGATCTGTGCCCTCTTCTGGATACCATGGACACACAGACACACGGGGACACACACACACACACACTTTTTTATCTTGTCTCATATATTCTGAGTAAGATCTATGCATCCCTCCCCCAGCCCCTTGAGTGTTCTTTTTACTTAGCCTCTCTGGGTCTGTGGATTGTAACATGATTATCCTTTACTTTACAGATAATATCTACTTATAATGAATACATACCATGTTTGTCTTTCTGGGTCTGGGCTACCTCACTCAGGATGATTGTTTTTTTCTAATTCTATCCATTTGCCCACAAATTTCATGATGTAATTTTTTAACAGTTGGGTAATATGCCACTATGTAAATGTATTACATTTTCTTTATTCATTCTTTGGTTGAGAGACATCTAGGTTGTTTCCAGTTTCTGGCTACTATGAATAAAGTTGCTATGAACCTAAGCAAGCTTCCTTATGGTAGGATGTAGTGTAATCTAGGTATATGCCCAGCAGTGGTATTGCTGGGTACTGAGGTAAATTGGTTCTCAATTTTCTGAGAAACTACCATATTGATTTCCAGATTAGCTGTTTAAGTTTGTACTCCCACCAGCAATGGAGTAGTGTTCCCCTTGCTCCACATCTTCACCAGCATGAGCTGTCACATATATTTTTGATCTTATCATTCTGATAGATGTATAATCTGGCTACAACATATATCACCCCAATGATTGCCAGGTTTTTTGTCTTATTTGGCTGACTAAGCAGGTGTCCCCTTCCTCCTTCACTGCTCCATGTATATCCTTCCAGAAACCACACTAAGTTAAAGAGGATAACCTTCCCTCAATAGAGGAAGACTAGTCTTTGTTTAAAGGTATATGAGTAGTTGTACTCCCTTGCTAAAACCTCCAAACAAACTCTCAAGGTCCACACACATCTTTTTTTAAATTTTAAAGCACTAAGTATATATTTCTCTAACCTAGATCCTTGAAATCATGTGATAGTGTTCCAGCAATTGGTACTACTCAAACTCCAATGATTTTTGTCACAACTATGTCATTAACTTCTATTTTGCCTTTCTCCCCTTGGTTGGGGAAAGCCCATCCTGACACACACACACACACACTACAGCTAATACAAATACTGGTGAGAGCCATCTATGCCCTCAGACACAAGATTTCAAGGCCTCTGAAGAATAACTTAACAATCCAGTGGGATAGAATCTGTGAGCCTTCCTTAGGCCTAACCAAAGGGAAATTATGGTAGAAGGACATACTTTTCCAGTTTTAATTCAAAATACCTATCACCAGCTAATGCTATTTCAATGCCATTTCACTGTGTTATTTACTATTCTTACAAAAGTGCTAACCAGCTTTAACTTAAAAATAGATTTTTAAGCCTGGCCAAATAAACATAAATGTCTTATCAACGAGAAAAGGCTAACACAAGCTCAGGATTGCGGTATAAGAAATTATATTTTCTCTCCAGTGTAATATGAGGTTTCTGGCCCAGCCTAGTCCCAAAGTCCAGACCTGCCCGCCACTGTTTAGGTCCCCCCAAAATGACTCAGATGCTTATATTAATTACATGTTGTTTGACCTATGGCTCAGGCATATTGCTAGCTAGCTAGCTCTTGCACCTTAATTCAACTCATTTCCATTAATCTGTCTTGCCCATGGCCTGTGGCTTACCTGTGTGTTACTTTTACATGTTGATTCTTGGATAGCTGGATCATGTCTCCCTGACTCTGCCCTCCATCCCCTTTATCTATGCTCAGATTTCCCCACCTACTTCTAAAATGCCTGCCATAGACCAAGACAGTTCCTTTATTAAAGAATATTCACAGCATACAGAAAGACATCCCACATCACTCCGGAATCATTTTTGTAAACAACCAAGGTATAAATAAATAAAAATACAGGAAAATTAATGCATTTAGCTGTCTATCAAAAAGTTAGATTTGAAAAGTCATAAGAAATTACTAAAAGACTGCTTATATTTGCCCTTTTTAATTCTAGAAAATAAAGACCTGTAGTACTGATAATCATTAAATGAATTCCTATAGTATTCAGTTTTCCTTTTTGAAAGAAAATGGGAATTTCCTAAAACCAACTTTGCAAAGTGGTTATGCATTAAAATGAGATACCTTCTGTAACTATATCCAGCCTAGAACCTTGTACATATTATCTTTCCCCATCTCAGTTTATCAGTCCTCCACATCCTACTTTAAATTGCTTTATCTGTTGCCAAAGTATATTTCTCCTGTGTTCTCAGCCTTATAATATTTCTATTACTTCTGAGCTACAAATTCTGGGTACTGTTTTGTTGGAGGTCTTTTTTTTGGTAGTTGTTGTTAAAGGAAAGATTTTTCTATTAAAGGAAAATTATGTTCTTAGATAAATAATATTCCAGAGCAAAATTACAGTTGTACTACTATATCATAGAATAATAGTTCTTGCCATGTCTGACATGATTGGATAATTATTGATACTTAAGTGTATTGCTCCTTTATATATTTCATGGAACATTAGTTCTTAGCAATAATAAATATAAATGTTTGTGTGAAGCAGTATTTCATTATTATGTTTTCCTGAAGGTCAATAACTCAGAAATTTATATTTGCATAGCCTTCCTTTGGGCAGAGGTTGAGAATGGTAAGAATTGGGAAGAAACCACCTTGAATTTTAAGATTAAAATATCTGATTTCTTTACCAAAGTACTGAGTTATTCTCATGGATCTGCCATTAGGTTCATTATGACATTTACTATCAAAAGTCCTCTTTATGTTTCCATTCTGTCAGCAATGGTTTCCAGTTGGATTTTTATCTGAATTACTAAGTTTTTCATTTCCAGCATCATTTCAGTTTGGATTTTATTTAACATTTATTTTTTTATTAAATTATATTTTCTTATCTTGAATTGACATTCAGCTCTTTGCTTCCCTTAGAATATTCACCAATCCTCTTTGAGTTTTTTGAACACAGTTATAATCATTCTTTTGAATTTTTTATCAGGAAGATCTCAGTCATTTACATTACTATGAGATTGGTAATATTTGTGGGATATATTTGATATATTTGCTAGTTTTATGTTGATGTGATAAAGCACCATGACCAAGGAAACTTATAGGTGAAAGAGTTTATTTGCTTATGGTCCCAGAAGGATAAGTTTGTCATGGAGGGAATTATGACAACAAGCAAGCATGATGGCTAGAGCTGGAAGCTGAGAGCTTACACTTGAACTACAAGCATGAAGTAGAGATAGTTAACTCATTTAAATTCTCAAATCCTGTCTCCAGTGATGTACCCATTCCAACAAGGCCAAAACTCCTGAACCTACCCAAATAGCTCACTACGTAGGTTCTAAGTACTCAAATGTCTGAGCCTATGGGGGATATTGAGAATTCAAACCATCACAGGGGAATATGTTCTGGTTTTGCATATTACTTTTGTTTTTGTACTAGAATTTGTGCACCTGAAGTAGTTTATTAGTTGAATCCTTTTTTTTTCCTTTCAAAACATCTTTTAATGTAAGCATATACAATATCCATGAGAGGATTAAACTATAGAAGTTTGAGGTGTTTGTGGTACTGGTATTGGGGCATGGACTCTATCACTAGTCTGTAGTGGGAAGTCAGAATTTACCCAGATAAGCACTTGTAACATCAAGTAACTAGATCCCAATGGGGTGTAGCCAGCGTCATCGGAGACCCGGCCCCAAAGTTTCTCGCTCTCTTGGTTCCGGTGTGCTCCAGAAAGAAATGCTCTGTTCCATCCCCCCTCCATGCATCTTCATCCCTTTTTGTCCTAGAATCACTTGTTATACTCATAAGTTACCTTTTCCCTAATAAATATTACCTAATTATATTTAAATTAGTTATAAATAGTTCATCCATATCTGGCACCCAACATGGGGCACCCATCTGTTGTAAATGATTTCTTGCCCCATTTGAGCCAGGGATCTAACTTGCCCATAGTGGCTTTTACCCCCTAAAGGATGACTTAGACCTTTATATTAATTTTATACTGTTTGGCTTGTGAATCAGGCACATTTTTAGCTAGCTCTTTTATCTTAATTTATTTTTATAAATTTATTAGGCCATGTGGTCATGCCCATGACCCTTAGCTCAACTTGGTCTTACATGTTTTTTGGGCAGCTGGATGGAGACTCCACCCTCCTTCTACTGGTCTCTCCTCTGATCTTTTACTCACTTTTATGGTACTCTACATAGACTAAAACATCTCTTTATTCACAGAACTGCATACAGAGAACAGTCCCACCACACTAGTCCTCTTCTGAGAGTCCATTTTTGTCTCTGTAAAAAGACACCATCCTAGGGTCAGTATAACCCTTGTTGGTCCTCTTCAGCCTTCTGGTATGGCTTTCTGTTGTTCTGGGCAACCTCTGGTTGGGGACAGGAGCTCCTAGGAAGATGAATGTGTAAGCAGGATCTCTATGTCATATAGACTGGTAGGACTTACCTGGAAAGCACTGGAGGAGAAATTTATAGGTTTGGAAGTGGTGGTTCTAGTCTGAAATGTGAAGATGGAAGATCCTGGAGGAGCTAAGTGGCCTGGAAACATGTGGAACCAAGATCCAAGAAGAGTAGGCAGTCCCATGAGGTTAAACAGAGTGAAATCTATCCAGTATCTCAGGGAAAGGGATACTCTATAGGGTTGGAAGGACTACCTGGAAAGATAGGAAAAAGATGTTCCAGGGGAGCTAGTTGGAGCAATAGAATGGGTAAGAACAATGTTACAAGAAAGAGTTCCCAGAGTAGCCATGTAGTCTATGGAGTGGAAAAGAATAAGCCTACCTGGCTACAAGGGTAAAGGAAGTCCTAGAGGAACAGGGCAGGTCTGTGGGAAGAAGAAATGAGTACGTCTACCTTGTGAGTACCAGAAAGAGAAGTCCCAGAGTCAGCCAGACAGGTCTATGGGATTAGAAGTAGTGGGCATACCTGGTGTCTCATAGAAGGGATGTCCCAGATTAGCTCAGCAGGCCCTGTTTTATTTTGCTTTCTTTTTGAATCAAGATCTCACTGTGTATACCAGGCTGACCTCTGACTTGCCTTTGCCTACTAAGTGCTGATATTACAGCCATGTGATATCATATGACCTTAGTGTGTGCTTTTAAATAAAAGGATGAAAACTTGACTGGGAATGTTTAGGAATAGAGATTAGATGAAATGATTAGGGATTTATGGAGTGCCACATGATGGTCACCTGTATCTCAAGTGGACTCATCTGTCATTTTCAGTATACCTAATGCCCAAGTAAGTGGGCAAAAATAAAGAGTTATAGATGTTTATACTGTGTCTTAAAAGCACCACATGAGGCTGAAACTGTTTCATAAAATCTTGATCTTATACTCACATTTTAAAAATCTTGATGTATTTTTAGAAAAATAGTTATCAAAATTCTAGTGAAGTCATATAAATTAAGAAACTAAGGAGTTCTCTAACACTTTTAACCTTCAAAATCAAAGTTTAAGGTACAATGGAAATAAGTGTGACATATAACTATAGATATGAATATAGAGGCAGACAGACATATAGATATACATATATCAGAAATGAAGCCAGGAATTAGGGAGTGAAGCAAGAAGAGGGATGTGATTGGAGCTGGAGGAAAAAGGATGATGAAGGAAATGTTGTAACTGTTTTCATAATAAAAAGAAATTGAGTATTTTGTGAATTGGTTTGTCTTTAAAGAACTTTTGGTCATCTAAAGTAGAAACAAAGTAAACAAAACTAATTTCCATATTGATGCACTTCATTTAAAGTTATCCCAGATTTTACTTTGCATAATTTGGCAGCTATAATAAGGCAAATTTTGTACATTTCACTGCTTCCTCTGGTTTTGGTTTTGAAAAGTATAATTGTTGACAGGGGATGTGAGCATCTTATATAGTAGATGTGAACTATGAACCAAAACCAGCATAATTAGTAGAGCCAGTCTAGAAAACATATCCCAGTGAGTGTTTTAAAAACTCTATAACTGAAATAATATGTAAAATACAAAATAAGACAAACTAAATGACTAACATTGTACATTTGAAATGTGCAGGTTGGACGACATTTGAAATTGGGATGAAACAGTAAGAGGCTACATTCATGGATAACCAACAAGATAAAGTTATTGCTGCCTCAGCCAATGGAGAAGACAGCCTGATTAACGGGGTCAAAGAAAATGGTAAGAGAGTTTAATTGTATACATTATCTTTCTTGGTAGTCTTTTTTTATTAATGTGGATTTTTCAGTACACAGAAATGTGAAACAGGTAGAATTCAAACTATATCTAAAGTTAATGTAAATCTAAACTATATTCTACCAAATCTTTAACACAACTAAAAGAATCCTTGAGAGTTCTCAGATAAATCACTTTGCTCTGTCAAATCCATCTGCTAAATGAAGTTCTTCAAAACTGATAGTAAATTACAAATATGTTCTGATGTGAAACTTTTGTAGATTCACTAGGAACTTTAATGTAAGTTTTCAAGTCTGGGTATGTGTCTCATAGCTGAAACTATGAATGGCACCCTGTGCATTTTCTCCTCTGAAAGCTTTGACTTTCCAATTGATCCATCAACCCAGTTCTCTTATCATTTTTGAAGGGGCTCTATCTTTTCCTAAAGAAGAATCAAACTTAAATTTTTTTTTTACTTTTATGAATGTTCCATATTACATCAAAGTTGTTTTACTAGTGTTTAGATGGTAATTCATAAAGATAGAGAAAAACAGGCTATGATATGTACTTAGAAACTGGCTGAAGGAAAGAGACTTAATGAGTCTTATCTAAGACCCTTAACTTTATTCCTGCCTTTTCTCCTTCTTCTCTAGGCTCAGAGGACCAGGATGTGACAATGAAGTCATTTGAAGCTCTAGAAGCTACTACACCAATCCAACCTATACCAGTGGTACAAAAAGAACCCCCAATGTTTCCTAGGGGTCTCCTACCTCTGCCATCTAAGAAGCCGTGTATGCAGAGCCCTCCATCTCCTTTGGGCCTGATTGAAGCACCTGATCATTCTGCTAATAGTGCTTCTGTGAATGCCATCTCCCTCACATCTGGAGTTGCAAAAGGCCTGAACACATGGTCACTGCCCAATGAGTGTGAGAAAGCTCCATTTGCCATAATGGAACCTGCAGGCATGTCAGCTCTGAATGGAGACTGCCTTATGCAGCCAAGCCGGACTTGCTTAGGTTGCTTCATGGAATCAAAAGAAGCAGTAGATCCTGAACCAGGGATCAGTCTGAAAGTCGGTGATCTAAACAGAGATTATGAAACATGTGCAGTCTCTGATATAGGGATTCAATGCATTAATGCTGGGGAAAATATAAAATATGGAGAGCAGCTGCTTTCAGACCAACTGTTAAGCTTCCCCCTGCATAAAGCAAGGGCAGGAGATAGACGAGAAACTGAAAAACCTGACATTGACTTAGAAGATCCAACTCAGAAAAGTTATTATGAGGCATTACTGTTAGACAAGTGCAATACAGAAGAAGCTTTGCTGGCAAATTCCAACCAGGATTGGGGTTACTTTGAGACTTTTATTAGTGAGAGTAAGATTGAACTACTTGACCTCTGTTCCAAGAATGAATTATCTGTTAACCTTTTCTCCGAAGAAGATGTGGATAACTATATGTTTGATGATGATGAGTCAACACTGGGCAGTGATGTCTGCTCCCTAAAAATTCGATACGAGTCCTTCCAGGACAATGTTCGAGACAAGACCACCCTTCTGATGCAGGAAGATGCCCAATTCAATTTTTTCCCCAGTGTCTTCACTACATGTCCCAAGAGGGAGTCTAAGAATGGAATCCTCAAGCAAAACAGTGATTTTTCTCAATTCAAGGTCCCTGATGTGAGTATCATCTGGGGAGAGGAAGATAAAAATTTGGACAAGAAGAAAGGCAAAGAAGAAGTACATGAAGACAAAACTATAGAGAAAAAAGATGAAAAAGATAATGGAGAAAAACCTGAATTAAATAATAAACCATGTAGTGGGCTTGAGGTAGAGCAATTCAAGAATCTAAAACCAGACCATCTTACTAATTCCCTGGAGACATCTGGAAATTTCAGTGATGACAGTTCTTTCATTGAGGTCTCATATGATGCCATGGGGGAGATCAAAGACTGTAGCCGCTATATGGCTCGGGACACTAATTCTGGAAGCTCATCCTCCCAACAGAACTATGGACTGAGAGCCAAAAGAAAAGTCAGATACAGTGAAGATTATCTATATGATGTTGACTCACTGGAAGGAGAAAAATTAAATGAGAGGAAGGAATGGCCTCCAGGTGGTTCCAAAGAAGAAGATGATGATGAATGGTGTCCCAAAAAGAGAAGAAAAGTAACCCGTAAGGAGCCCCCAGTTATTATCAAATACATCATTATCAATCGCTTTAAAGGCGAGAAGAACATGCTGGTGAAGCTAAGTAAGGTCGATGCCAGTGAAACAACAGTAAATTTGAGTGAGAATCAGCTAAATAAGTATGCCAAGTTATCACCTTTGAAGGGCTTCTGGCAGAAGAAGAAAAAGCAAAGAAACAACAACACAGACTCCAACAAAACACCCTTATGCCAAAAACAAAGTTTTGAACCAGGTAGCTTCGAGGTGTCATTCCTGCCATCTGCTCGTAAACGAAAATCTAAGCTTGGAAATAGACACAGGATTCAAAGGATCCAATCCATGGAAACTTCAGCAAGTAGTAAGCAGGTTTCTTTCTGCAGTGATCAGAGACAAGCTAGTAATCGCAAAGAAGAAGGCAGCTTAAAAAGTACACCAAAGTCAGCACCTCTTGCTGCTCCAAGCTGCACCAATGGATCACATTTACGTGGCATGGTTGTCCCTGACTCAGTGAAAGTCAAAACCCAAGATACAGAGTTTAAGGGGCCAGAAAGGAAAGTACTCAACAAAATTAAATTTAAAAGTGAAGCTCGGTTAAAATCCAAAAAAATCAAAACTGGACAAGAAAACAAACCAGTTCAAATGAGCCCTGTCTTAGAAGACCAATCCTCTAAGGCTAATTTAAAAAATGAAGTCATTCCTGGAACCTCAAACAGTTCTCATCTGTCTGAATTTAATGAGACAAAAGTTGTTAAGAATTCCACTTTCTTACCAAGCACCTGCTCTTCTGAAATGCCTTTATCTTCTGCTAATGTTGCCACTAATATACCTGTTATCCCTGGAGGGTATCTACAAACACTGCTAGATGCTTCTGATCTGTCAAATAATACTAGTATCTCATACTTCACCAACCATTCTTCAGAGCAAAATGAAGGCAGCCTTGCTCAAACAGAAAAATCATTTGTACCTCTTCAGTCTGCTCAGGACTGTATACTGTCCTCATCTTCTGAGTCTGACCTGCAACAATCATCTCATAACTTCAAAATGGAATCAAGCAACTATGGAAGTGTGTGGTCCAACAAGGCTACATCTGGCCCCCAAGAGTTCATGACTGAAGTCTCAAGGGAGATAGCCACAAATCAATGTAGTGAATTTGACGCCTCCCAAGTAGTCTCCATGGAGAATAACCTCACAGCTATAACATACAGTCCAGTCTGCCTCAATAGTGCTGGCAATGGCTGCAACAAGGTTCTGTATGGATCTGTGCAGGACTCCCACCTCACATCTGATGACTCTTATCAGCTATGTCACTTTAATAGTGGAGAGCTCTGCTTTCCTTTCCAGCAGGCTTCAGTCAGTACAGATGATGATGGCCACCTCTTTAGCTTTGATTCGATGACACCCCTTTCTGTCAGTTCAAGCAATTATTGTTCCTTAAGTTTGAAATCCTGTGAAAAGGATGGTGATGATGATATCACTGACGACTTCTTGGCCCACTGCAGCCCTAAGCTGGTGATCCAGCAGAGCATTGATGAGATCACACCACTAAAAGAGTCCACTGATCTCCTTGATATCTCCAACTTCACTCCTGACAAGTTTCGACACTCTTCCCTCTCAGAAATGTCTCCACCAGACACACCCAGTCTTTCTCCTCAGAGTACCAGATGCGAGAGTATCAAAACACTGGGAACAATGAAGGGATTTCAAGAGGGTGTTCCAGGATCGTTGGGCAGTATGGAGAAAATCAAGTGGGACTGTAGTACCCTTTCACAACAGGTGCAAGCTGACGATGGTTTTACTTTAAATAACCATCAATTTCAATTCCATATGTTCAATGATGAGGACTCTGTTGGCCTGCTCCAAAAAAGCCCTTGCCTGTCAACATTTGATGAGTCAGCTGGGCAAATTAATGCCAACAACAAAGTGTCAAAATCAAGAAAGAAAATTTCACCTGGCAAGAGTGGGACTGTGAGCCAAAGTTCTTCTCAGAAAAACACCAGGAAAAAGTCCCCAAAAGCCAGCAACAAAGGGGTTGAAAAACCACCTAGCAAAACCTCCCGACAGGTTCCTAAATCAGCAAAGAAAGGGAAATATGTGGCTGCTGTCAATGGAGAAAAAATACAGATTGGGATTGGCCGTAGTGGAGGCCAACCTAACAGTAGTACATCATCTAGCGGAAAGATGCTGACTGAATGTACTCAACATGGTGATCCTGTTGCCCCTATGAAGATGCCAAGTCAGAAGGGACTTTCTGGAGACTGGGCTTTGGGAAAGGAAAGCAGACCAGGCTGGAATGACATGAGTATAGTCAGTAATACCAACAACCTTCTGGATGATGACCAACGGGAATTTCAAGAGCCTTCCTATATCTTGTCCAACATTGCCTCTGGTATGGCAGATGTACAGAGATTCATGATGGCCTCCATAGAGCCCCTTTGGGAACCCATGGAGCACCAAGGGGAGTCCACCACATTCTACTCTCCTGATTCCAATAGCCTAAAATTAAAAACCCTCAAAATATTAGCTGGAACACCACAAGAATCTAAGAAAAAGGTTAACAATGGGTCATCTGGAACTACTAAGAATCACAGGTCAATCAAAGGTGTGAGCAAAAGCAATGGGAAAGCAGCAACTGCAGATCCTGGTCGTGCAGACATGCCTGGTTACAATGAGGACTCTCAATCTGCCTTCTTTGATAAAAAGTACAGTAACATGAACACTTTAGGCAATAACGGACCAACACACAAAAAATTATATCGTCACAAATCCAGCTCCAAGGCCCTGCGAGAAGAGAAATACAAGGGAAAGCGTGTGGAAAGAGAACAGGTCCACAAAGATGAGGCTGGGACAGCTTCTTTTGAAAAACTGAGGTAATACTGCAACAAAATGGCTGAGATAAGATGCGCCTTTGGCTTTCCTACTACCTGCTGAGCTCAGATTTCCTCATTTTTCCCCTCTTGAAAGCAGAAGTTTGCATGAGAGACTCTTTCCCATTCTCTTCCTTTTTCAAAGAAAAAAGAAAAGAAAAAAGTGCATGGAAATCCCTGTACCTATAAGCCACCCAAAATATCAGGCAATTTTGTTGTGGCTTGGCTAGGGATATGTTCTAACAAAGCCTACATTTTTCTCCTATTTTGCATTAATTTTTGCTTATTAAGAAAATAGAACTAAAATATGCTCTTGAATGATTTTTGGAATGGAAGGGCTTTGCAATAAAGACAGATTTTGAACAACATAATCAAAAAGTCATGTAGACAAAAAGCCAAGATCATTTAAACAAAAGAGCATTACTTGACAACACATGGCAATTAGGAGTACGTTCTCTATCTTTCTGCATCATACAATATCTAGTATGGTGTCAATATATTTACATGGTATGATCCTTTTGTGGGACATACACTAAGACTTGCCAAGACGGTATAAGTTCTTTGATTTTTCTGCAGGGATTCCAACTACAATCTCTTAAAAGCAGAAACAACATTTTGGGTTTTACCTGTATTTGAAGAAGAGACTCACATTTTCCAGAAAGACATTTGATGTTTGTGTTTTATTTCTTTCAAAATAAGCTTTGTGGTATGTATGTTGACCTGTAAGTGCTTAAAGAAAAATTTGAATTGTGGGAATAAGTCTTTGAAATCAAACTTTAATCTGATGTTCTGTGTAAAAACTTTAAAAGTAATACAGTTGCACAGTAGTTTTTGCACTGTTTGCTCACAAGAAAAAAAAGGAAAACATTGTGCCAAACTACAAATAAGTAACTGTACTGTATATAGTTTTACTTCTATATCAACATTTGGTTGTGAGTATTTGGGGGAACTTGTCCCTGTTAATTTACTAGAAACATTCCGGTGATTCTTGCTATTAATCACCCCCACTTTTGTGGATAGCACCTGTAGATCACAGTGGAAAATATGTTGTGTTATAAAATTTACCAAAACAAAGGAAAATGTTTGAATTGTGCCAAATTTTCTTACCTCATCTCACACAGTTATCCCATCATCAGTTTAAAGCTCATCAGTGATTTTATATATATATACACACACTCACACATGTGTATGCAGTATGCATATATATTTGCCTACATACACACATCCATACATTCTTTTAATGTTTTGAACTCTACTATCCTGTGTGGAAACATGAACAGTTAAACAAGGCACAATAAAGATTTGTTTGTTTTGTCATCTAAGGATTAAAATGTTAGAAAAGCTTGAAGGTCACAACAGCTAAGTCCATCAAGGACAGAGGATACAAATTTACAGAACCTTGTACAAGGAAATACAATGGCTGCTTTGAAAGTTTGTTTTCCAAAGCAAAATCTGTAGCGGAAAGTAAGTTAAAGTGCAAAGTTATATTGCTGATACTTTATATCTCAGTTTTATATATTTTATAATAGCCTGGGATAAATTATAAAATAGCTATAAAATTGACACTAATAATAAATGAAGTACATAGATTGCTTTTATTTAAGTAGTTTCCTAAATATTTTATTCCAGTTTTGTCAAAAGTGCACTCACAACATGGCTTTAGCGTTTTTTTTTTTTAAATGTTGATCTTGCAATGCCAATGTCATTTTCTAAAATGGCATCTCAGATTGGCAAGATCTTCCTTCCTATGATTAAATTCATGTAATATCAGGTAAGCTGAACAATGTGTGGAAACAACTAATTTAGGCCATCTGCACATAGTCTAAGGATGACTACTCTTCGATATTCATACAATAAACATAAATATCAAATTTTAATAATTTTTAAAATCACATTTTTGGTTCAGCCCTCCCTTCCACTACCTTGAAAGAAAAACTTTTATAGTTCCAGCATTCCTCACTACTAGCCTTTTCTTCCCCTTTCTTCACCACTTGACTTCTAACATTTGATCTCTTTTCCTTGCACAGTTAAAGGCCTTCGTGCCTGATGACTGATGCATTGTGGCACAGATGAGATAAGGGATGTGAAAGCGCTTTGTAGATCATAAAGTGCTATACCGATATAGGGGATTAATATTATTAATGTTGTTGGTTGTTGTTGTTGTTGCTATTCTTACTAATATTGTTACTAACCTATTAACTTGTGAATATAGAGGCTGGGGTGGGAGGGAGGAGGATAAGTGGGTGGGGGAAAGGGAAATTTAACAAAACAGGAAAGATGTTTCAAAAGAATTTTTTGAATAAAATATGAGCAACCTACCTAGTCATTGACACATAAATATATTCACAAACAGAGAAGCAAAGTTTTAAAGTAGTCAGAGAAAAATGGAAGGGAGCTTATCATGTATATAAATATATACATTTCCCAGTCCATGATTCCTTTCACCAGCTTACTCTACTACTTACAGCTAGGTAGTAAAATGAACAAGCCCATGATCTAGATTGTGTATGTGTGTGTTCATAGCATCACTCTCTTTTGTCTGTGGGGATGAGTGGGTGAGGAGAAGTCTGTGAGGATAGTTCAGGCACATTCCTAGGCTTTGACACTGTGTGCAGTGAGCCCTGGAAAATTACTTAGTGGAAAAGCACCAGATGAAACAAGTCTCCTGCCCTACAGCAGCCATCCAAAAAGAAAATAATCAAAGTAGAATACTTTTTTCTGTTTCTTGATACACTGATAGCTAGGTGTTCGTATTAAATGCTATGGTTATTTCCTAGGAACTGGTCTTTGTTTGGCTTTTGTTTTTGTTTGTCCTGTTTTGCAGCTGAATTTTTGCTTGGAATCACCAACTCAGCCTCTATCGTGATCCCCAAATCTCCAGACCTCAAAGTCATCTTGCTAGCTTTTAAGAATGGAGTGATTTCTATGTAACCAAAAAAAAATGGAAATTAAAAAAGAAATAAAGAAAATGTTCTATGGGTATAATGTGTTTTTATAAAAGTCAATATGGGAGCAGTTGTCCCAGATTTTTTTAGGCATCATAATGTTCAGCTTTGGAGAATGGGGTAAGAATAGGGTAGGATAGCTTGAAACTGTTGGAAACAGTTTCCTTGTCAGAACTTTATCATCAGTCCTTTGGAGTGGATACTCTTTCAGTTGCTCCTATGGAGCCCACTGAGGGCCAATTTTAGGGCATGGTTCATATCTTTCTCCAAAGAGAACTGCCATTTTAAAGCACCTTCTTCTCGGCCTGGCATGTATTATATGTTTTTAACATATAAACTAGTGACTTGTAGCCAGTCATTTTGTACTGAAACATAACAAGAAAGTAAATTTCAGAAGTGAGCAATTGGCCAAGGCAGAGATGCTTATTATCTTCGTTATACTATACTCTGCATTATTGAGCACTTAGCATTCTCTTGGTCTTGTCTCTGCTCTCAGGATTATTTTTTTTTCTGTCACAACATAGTAGGCCAAACTTGCTGGAGATCTTTTATTCAACCAACTGCCTTAGTGGAGTGAGGACCAATGTATGAAAATAGTGTTTTGCCCTATCAATAATTTCTTCAAGTCAAAACTCCTTCATTTTTCTTGGTTTGAAATTTCTGGACCCCTCCTTTCTAATCTCTCCTTTCTGAGAAGCTGCTTTCAATTAATGCCTCCTCAATAGAGTCTTCTTTAATCTTTACTTTCTTGGAAATTATATCTTCCCTTATTCTTCTTCCTTAACTTTCATCAGTCTTAGAATTTTTCTACTTGTATAGTATTATTATATTCAATCTACCAAACTGATAGAATGTAAGAACTTCAGCTCAAGGTTTTCTTCTAGAAGTTTAGAGGGCTACCTTCCCAGTCTTAGTCACTCAACACACACACACACACACACACACACACACACACACACACACACACACACACTTAAGAAAAGTGGGAAACTGCTTTCTCTTGAAGATGTGTAAGAACAGGTCCAAACTCCTATTGTGGTTAGGTGCTGTACTACATGGAACAAGGGTGCAGATACAGTGGCCCCAGCCAAGGGTCTTTAAGACTGAGGGTTGTGTTGGGACTAGAATAACTAGCTTGAACCTATGCCCACCCTCTATGCTTCTCCAGTGTCTCAGATATCAGCTGCTTCACATATGCTGCTTCCTCACAGCTTTCCCTACTGACTTCTTGCTGCTCTGTGCAATTATATGTTAAGGCCTTATCTTTTCCTAAATCTTTTCAAACTTCCTGCACTACTTTATCCATCACTTCTTTAGCCATCTCTCTGAAGTCCTTGGTGCTAGGTGGGCTTTTGTGACAAAAATTTTCACCTTTCTGACACTTTTCTTTGCTGGGAAGAATTGTTGGGGGGGGACACAAAGGAGGGTGTATGTACGTGTATGTGTGTGTGTGTGTGTGTGTGTGTGTGTTGTGTATGTGTGTGTAAGAGAGAAGCATAAAGGATGCTTCGAATGCTGTAACCAGCTCTCATCCTGTTACTTCATGTGAGGTCTTGCAGTTCTTGTGAATTTCCATTTTAGTGGGTTTGGATTAGTATTTGCTGCATAAAGGAGAAAAGCATATCTAAGGACCTCTTAGCCTAGCTTGATCTTACCAAACTGAACTAGTATGATAGAAAGGCACAATTTATGGATTCTCTCAGAACAGTTCTGAGAAATGAAGAGACTTAGAGCTGAGTTTCTATGCTAAAGAGGAAACTGGAACACTAGCTAGTCCTAGCTGTTGCTAGAGCTAGAAATGTTTGTTTTCTCCTGTATGACTGAAAAGTTGTCAAATCTAAACAGTTTTCATTTAGGGATTTTTTTAATGCTGCCAAACATTATAGAAATATGTCCTTTACAAAATAAAACTAATGTGAGTTTTGTTTTCTAATCATAAAATTCACTAAGCCAATAGTTATATTTAGAAGGCTTAGTGCCAAAATCAAACATTTTCATGACAAATAGAGATCTTGTCAACACAATGTAGGCTAGGTATTTTATAAAGGTTTCTCAAAGACCCAAGTAAAGGAGAAAAAATATTAGTTGTGATGTTTAATTTGGGAGACACTATCATCATCTTGAGAGTCCTCAACCAGCATGGGGTTATTTTGGTGACTATACAGGCTACCCTTTAAGGCACATTTTTCACTCAACAGTAAACAGTAGCTACAGTCATAAAGCAGAGATCACATTGCAGCTATATGATACTTGAGGTGTACTCTTGGTTTGAGAATCATAGATAAATGATAAACACTTGGGAAGGACATGAGTGGCTTAGTACAAAGTTTTAAGGAATGAATGAGGCTTTAAAATCAGTATTTGGGTAAATAAATACTAAAGATACTAAAAAACACTCACCCGTATGATATGGAAAGGATGTCTGTCTATCTAACAAGCTCAGGCCTTTCTGAGTCTCAAGGACAGCCCTACTGAAAATGCAGAAAGGTTACCAAGATGCCTGTAATACTAGGCAGAAGGATTACTGAGAGATCCAGGTCAGTTTGGTCTATAGTATAAAACCTAGTCTGAAATTAAAAAAAAAAAAAAAAAAAAAAAAAAAAAACGAAGGAAGATGAGGAAGGAAGATGAGGAAGGAAAGAAAGGAAGGAAGGAAGAAAGAAAGAAAGAAAGAAAGAAAGATAGAAAGTTGGAAGGAAGGAAAACAGAAGGAAAGAAATTTAGAAGGAAAAAGGGAGGAAAGTTGGAAGGAAGGAATGAAGAAAGGGAGGAATGGAAGGAGGGAAAGGGGAGATACTGAAATCATTCTGCCTCTTTGAGAGATGCCTGGTTTTACAGCACAAAAGAAAAGGCTTGAATGAAAACTAAAAGCGGCCTTTTGTTTTTCATGCCCAGGGAGGTAGAGAGCTTCAGAGTCTCCACTGGGATAGCTGTAGCACTGACTGGAGTTTGCTGCCTCCAGAGTTTTGAATGTACTTACTAGTCTTTAGTTTCCATAGAACTGAATGCACCTCTTCAGTAAGTTGAATGCTTTATGGTGCTAAAGAAAATTATTGTCCCCATTTTTCTTCTTTTTCAGCCCCTTAAGCATTTAAGAAAATTTAAAGTAAAAGCATTTAGAGGCCCTTTTTATGAATGTAACCTGTTTCTGTTTGACACATGACACTGCTACTTTAGTTAGAAAATTATTTGCCTTTTTCTTTTAGAATTAAGCTTTATAAATAATCTGTAGAGTCAATTGAAGTATAAAGCTTAAGGATCACTCTTAAGACGCCTACAAAATCTTGTATATTTTTAAGTGTGCCAATTTGTAACATATTTTGTAAGTGTATATTTTTCTTAGAAAAGTGCTGTGAAGTGTCTGTATGTGAGAGTTCTCCTTTTTCTGCACCACTGGGAGCTAATAAAAGGATATTTACTTCGAAGTTTCTGGTTTTAGAAACCATAATACAAAGAAAAATACACTTTTGTTGGAAATTTTGTAACAGAAAATATGTTGTGAAAGAGTGTAGTGATCTTGTGCAAAAGAAAATGAACATTTGTGAGCTTCTTGCTGTTTTATAGAATTTCTTGTAAATTATTCTTGTAACACCTCTGGTTTTGTTGTTCTTGTTGACAAAGTTTTAAATATTTGTGACTGGATGTATGGTGAAACTGTCATAATGTTACCTAGATGAGTTTTGTTATTGTTTATGGAATAAAGAAAAGTTTAAAATACTGCTTTAGAATCATATGTACATGGAATTGAAAATATTCCAAACTGAATTTATATCTTAAATAAACAGTTCTTCAGTGTCTAGAGCAGTGTTTCTCAAACTATCTCTGGTGAGAGAGCAGTTTGTCTTGCAATCCATCCCAGAATTTTATAAAACAATACAAGTGAATTTCAGATAAAGTAAAATGGAAAAATAGGCAAAATAAAAGCCCACATGTGTATAGGTCAGTGTGTAAAGCTATCTTTCAAAATAAGCAGCATCAAGAAAAAGAAAAGATTGCAAAAAGTTGGTATCTCATTTGAGAACAAATGCACTGATCAATGTCAAGTTGTCATAGGACTGAGACACACTAACACTTTGAATAAAAGCAACAGTGTTATCATTGTTTTGGAACTCATTAGGAGTGCTGAATGCCGGGCTATTGTTCCAATTCTGCTTAATCAGAATATGAATTTCAAAAAGATACAAAATTCAATTATATACATGGAAATGTTTGAGAAGCACTGGGCTAGAATTTTGTGTGACCCTCAAATTTAGGAATAATTTTCTAGTCTGTCCCTTCTTCAAAGATGTTAAAACAAACCTTCATTTGTGATCCAGATGGATTGTGCAGAGAAACAGTCCTCTCAAAATGTAAAAAACTGTTTGTTGAAAGTAATAAATGCTGATTTGCCTGGTACCCAAGAATGTCAGATTTTCCATAATTCCCTACAGTTTCCACATTTTCCTACTTACTTTTGAGCCACAGTCCCTAGTTTTTTGAATCAAGACTTCCCAGTTTATGTCCCATTCTAATATTCCCAATATGTTAATACTTTGTCTAGAAAAGAAATTTGTCTTTTATGCCCCACACGTTTGAACTTCTCATTGGAGCCTAGAGCTCTGGCTAACCACAAGTTATTGTAGAGCACACAAGCCAATAACCACTTCCTTGATTTTGAATATCACTGCTCAAAGAAGCTAAAAAAAAAAGAGTATAGGAAGGAGTGGCCCTCATCTCACTGGAATAGATCCTCTTTCATCGCTCAACTACCCTTTGATTTTTCACAGATGTCTCCCAAGTTCCTGCATATACATTTCCAGTTATATACTGGCCATCTTCAGACTGACTTAGTCAAGATAATTTTATAATCTCCTTACCTTGTACCTTATTTGAGTGTGTCTTATCACAGGAAATCAATCATCTTTAACCTCACATTTGTCTGATTGCCTTAAATATTTGCACCTTTCTAGCTCCACTGATACTACTTTAATTAAGCAATTAAGCTTTAATGCTGATTTTTGGTTTGAGTTGGGTTGGATTGGGCTTTTTGTTTGGTTTGGTTTGGTTTGGTTTGGTTTGGTTTTGGTTTTGGTTTTGGTTTTGAAGATAGTTTCTCTGTGTAGCCCTGACTATCCTGGAACTCTGTAGATCAGGCTGGTCTTGGAATCACACAGGGATTAAAGGTAGTTACCACCACCACCACCACCTGACCACTTTAATGAATTTGACCTGTGCTATTTAATCACTGTCTTTTTTCCAATTTTTATTACTATTATTATTATTATTATTATTATTATTAAAGTCTCATTTTTTTATCCATGTATATCCTCTTGTTCAAATTCCCTTCCCTCATCGCCCTTCCCAGTCACTCTCTCTTCTCCCCATCTCCTTATCTACTCCCCAGCAAGGGCAGGAGGTTCAAGGGTCCCAAGGTGGTTTAGTTAACCATCCGCTCCAGGCAAATCTGCTTTCCTCATCCCAACAGCAAGATGGGGTCAGATATTCCTCTAGAGGGAATGGGCTCCAAGGTGCCAGTCCAAGGTGCTTCAGATCTCAAACTGTTCAGTGGTTGTGGTTTGCAGCTTAGGCAGGCTTTGCTTTTTGCTTTTTTGTTTAGAGTCCACTAATGAGTGAGTACATCCCCTGTGTATCTTTCTCAGTTTGTGATACCTCGCTCAGGAGGATATTCTCCAAATCCATCCATTTGCTTGCAAATTTTAGGATATCATTTTTTTTTACTGCTGAGTAGTATTCCATTATCTAGATGTACCACAGTTTGTTAATCCATTCTTCAGTTGAGGGGCATCTAGGTTGTTTCTAGGTTTTTGCTATTATGAATAATGCTGTTATGAACATAGTTGAGCTAATGCTTTTGGAGTGTGAATGTGCATCTTTAGGGTACATGTCCAGTAGTGGTATTGCTAGGTCCTTGGAGAAATTAATTCCCAGTTTTCTGAGAAACCGCCATACTGTATTCCAGAGTGGCTGAACAAGCTGACACTCCCATCAATGATGGAGGAGTGTTCCCCTTGCTCCGCATCCTCTCCAGCATAGGCTGCTATCTGTGTCTTTAATCTTAACTATTCTCACAGGTGTAGGGTGGTATATCAAAGTTGTTTTGATTTGCATTTCTCTGATGGCTAAAGATGTTGAGCACTTTTTCAAGAGCCTTTCAGCCATTCGTAATTCTTCTGCTGAGAATTCCCTTTTTAGATCTGAACCCCATTTTTTGATTGGGTTATTCAAGGTTTTGGGCTCTTGTTTCTTAAGTTATCTATATATTTTAGAAATCAGTCCTCTGTTACTTGTAGGGTTGGTGAATATCTTTTCCCATTCTGTAGACTGTCATTTGGTCTTATTGACTGTGCCCTTGGCTTTACAGAAGCTTCTCAGTTTCAGGAGGTCCCACTTTTTGATTGTTGTTCTTAGTGCCTGTGCTACTGGTGTTATATTTAGGAAGTTGGCACCTATGCCAATTCATAGAAATGTATTTCCCACTTTCTTTTCTATCAAGTTTAAAGTCGTTGGGTTTATGTTGAGGTCTGTGATCCACTTGGATTTGAGTTTTGTGCAGGGTGACAGGCTTGGATCTATTTGCATTTTTCTACACACTACCATCCAGCTATGCCAACACCATTTGCTAAATATACTATCTTTTTTCCATTGAATATTTTGTGCCTCTTTGTCAAAGATCAGGAGTGACCCCATCCCCAGAGAGGTATTTTCCCGACAGGCAGCACAGGAGCTGGAATCTGCTCACCTTTGATTCCATTCTGGACACGGGTCTGAGTTTCAAAGGTGTCAGCCTATCTCTGATGACACAGCTCACCCTCTAATCACTGTCTTAAGTCAGTGAGTTTTAGAGCTGGATTTTTATACCTAGAAATTCTATAGAATCACAGAAATTTTAACTTGCTAAATAAGAATATTGAAGAATTAAGCCCTTCATTGTTAGTTCAGAGATGATTTTAGCACCAGAAGATGATGAGGCAACCTATTTCAAATGCATTATATTGTCTTTTTTTTCTCTTCTCCTTGTGTCATGGGAGACTGAAACCAGGGTTCCAAAAGTTTACATCAGTGGTCACTTGTTCCTGTTGTTGTGGGGGGTTTTATTGTTACTGTTTTTGTTTTCTTTTGTTTTTTATAGAGTGTCATGATAGAGAGGTTCACAATGTTGCTCATCTTATGGCAGCCAAGAAACAGATATATAAAACTATCTGAAGATAAAATTTATCCTTCTGGGGTACAGACCCCAGTAACCTACTTCCTCCAAATAAGCTCTACCTCCCAGTTTACACAGCCTTCCAACAATGTAATGAGATGATTTCACCAATAGATGAATCCACTGATGAAATCTCATGACCCAATGACTTCCCAAAAGCCCATTCTGTAGCAAATGACTTTAATACATGAGACTTTGAAGAATTCAGATGAAACCATAGCAGGTGATTGTCACACTGTTTTAATAGTTTTACATTTGAAAATGTAGTTATGAAATCTTTCAGGCTATAATCATCTTGATATCTAATTATATCAATGAGTCTTATCCACAAAAAATAATGTACTCAGAACTTGATAGAACTTCTGAGGTTTTGCAGATCTGTAACTATTATACTGAATGGGGACACAAATCCCATAAGATATTTTTCTCACTTCTAATAAGTTCTCTTAGTTAGTCTACACTTCTGCAATGATACAAGACAATATCTATCCTTTTGCCTACTTTGTAATAACTACTCTACATAAATTACAATTTCTCAAAACCATGCAAAGAAGGCATCTTTCCTATCTTACAAATAAGAAAATTGAGAGAAGTACAGTACACTTTCTCAAGATGACATGAAAATCTTCAAAGCACCCCACTAAAGTTAGTAAAGTCTTTTGTATCTGTCTCTTTATAAGCCCAGGTTTCTAATTCAACACATTTATTTCTAGCAGAAACCATATTTCCTACATACAACATATCACAAATAAGATAAATGTTATGGAATAAATAACTGGCTTTGTGTTAGATGTGTTAATTTTTTATCACAACAAGGAATTTAAGTGTAAAGTACATGGATTGATCTCTTGGAGTCCACAAATAAAATAGAGAGCTATACTTTAGTAATTTTTTAAATATGTATTACATATACAGTATACAGAAGAAGAAGGTATCAGATGTGATCATAGATGGTTGTGAGCCACCATGTGGTTGCTGGGAATTGAACTCAGGTCCTCTGGAAGAACAGTCAGTGCTCTTAACCTCTGAGCCACCTCTCTAGTCCCCAGTTTAATAATTTAAATAGTGAAACATCCCATGATAAGTTTGTTTATTGGTGTTATTTTGTCCTAACCAGTGGGACAAGAAAACGGGGCCCCACGACCTAGAGGGGAGAAATGAAAGGGGCAAAAGACACAAAGAATGACACAACAAGACAGTATTCCTTTCTGACAGGAAGATAAAGCTATTCCTGGTAACCTAGGGTAAGTCATGTAATTGCTGGTAAATGGTTAACTAACGGGAGAGGAACAGAGGCCTATAAACATGGCTAACTCATAAACTGAAAATGGCTAAGCTAACATGGCTATACTAAAGGCCAATACAGGCTTTGGCTCCCAGCATCTCTTCCCTTAATTATTATCTTATGAGGCAAGTTAATAGTCATTATATGACTAGGCATTAACCGGGAGGGGGGAACAGAGGTCAGATCCTCCAAGAGTTTTCTGGCTCAGCAGGGGGAACCTTCTGCAGCTTTGTGAAGGAAGCTTCCTTTTCACATAGCAGATGTCTTTTAGGGGAGGAGAGGGTCTAGGCTATATTAAGACCTCTGGACATCAACCTTTGTGCAATCAGGCATGTTCCACATGAGACCCAGAGACAGAATACATGGTCCTCTCCTTGCAGTGCTTTGCCTGGCACCCTCACTGGTGCCCATGTCAGTCAGGGACAGACACACATATTTCTATGTTTTTTGTGGCTCTCACAGGAGACTTGTCCTCAATGGGTTCATCTTGTCCATGGTCGACCAGGTCAAGTCTATGATATTGGACTTGGATGGGTTTGCTAGCCAAGGAGTCTACCTGTTGATGAATAAATCTAGTGAGCCTATTAAAGGCCCACGGCTCAAAATCTATTAATAGCAAAAATCCTATAAAGTTTCCTAAAAGGGAGGGTAAAAGAGTAGTAATTCAAGGGAAGGTGAAAAACCAGCTTTTAAACCATCCTTCCTCCTGTTCCCTTTGCCTTTTCCTGCATTCCAATCCTTCTCTAACCTTAGCCATGATATCTCTAGCCATTCCTGTATGGTCAGTATAAAAGCAACATTCCTGTTTTAGTTCAGCACAGAGGCCTCCTTGTTGGAGAAACAGGAGGTCTAGCCCTTATCGATTCTGCAAAACTACCTCAGATAAGGAAACAAGTGATCTTTCTAGGACAGAAATGCCTCTCTCTAAATTTTGAATGTCTTCATCAATGGTGGGGCATAATTCTGAGTAATACTTTTTAAAAATAATTAAAGAGGAAATACCAGTTTCAGTGCCAGTTGTGCCAAGTCCTAAAAGGACAACCAGGGTCACTGCAGTCACAGGCTTTCTCCTGACTCTGGTTAAAGAATAGCATTGCCAGGGTCCCAGGCCTGGACAAATTCTTCTGAGGTATAATGAACCAATCTTGGAACAATCTGGACAAGAATGCAAAAGCTATTTGGTTGTAAAAGGTGAGGGGTATAAATACAAGACGTTGGTCCATTATCACAGACCCACCAAGTTTATTCACTAGGGAGTAAGTATAACTAAAAGGGTCTGGTTATATGAATGCTTGTGGGAAGTGAGAATAACTTTTCCTATACATAATCCAGAGCCAACAAGCTGGGTCAAGATAACTCTGCCTGAGGGTGCCTGACTCCACCTACAATCTTGGGATCTGTTGGAAAAGCTGTAATTTCCTAAAGTGGCTACACCTTTGTAGAAGGGAGGATAGTAATTCTAATCCTGTGGGAGCAAGGTGACTAGACTGTGCGCTAACACATTACACAGTAAGAAGAAGGCATGCACCCAAAAGAATAGGTCCTGTCTGCCAAAGAACTCCAGCAGGGCCACACTCCCAAGGGAAAAGCAACCAGCATTACAATCTGAGCAAAATTTGCTTTAAAAGACAAGAGCTGCTGATCTGGTTCCTGCTCCTTTGGCAGAGATTGATCCTGGGCTCCAACTGCTCTGAGCTCTCAGCATCAGCCAGTGGGGGGGTCCTTGACTCAGTCCCAGGAGACTGCTGTCCAGGAGTGTCCACAGCGCAGGACAACCACTCAGGCATCCAAATAGAGTTGTCTGCATCCTGTGAAAAAAACACAGACCCTCTCCCCCTCACCAGAACTGGAACTGGGTCTGGTCCATGCTAAGTGCCATCTGTCAGATTTTTTCATTTAACCTGTGTTATAGAAAGTTTCCCAGCCCATTTGGCAGGAGGTTCATACCTGGCCCACGGTGGCTTTTGTCCCTCAAAGAAATGAATCAGACACTTATATTAACTTCATACTGTTTGGTCCATGTCTCAAGCACATTACTAGATAGCTCTTTCATCTTAATTCAACCCATTTCTAGGAATGTATGTTCCACGTGGCCCAGCCCGTGGCCCACCTTTATTTCTCACATGCCTCTTCTTGGGGGTCTGATGGTGACTGTGACTGGCTAACTCCACCCTCCTTCAACCTGTCTCTCCTTTGATTCTCCACCCACTTCTATGGTGCTGCACTTAGGCCAAAACAGCTCCTTTATTTACAGCATACAGAGAACATTCCACTACAAATCTGAGGTAAGACCATGTTGCTAAGCCTCCAGTATCTATTAGCGCAGTACGTGACTGAGAATCCACAGTTAAGAAATTTAAAATATAAAAACTGAAGGATAAATGGTCTTTGGACATGGAGGCATACTCTCCATTCTTAGTTTAAAAAAGGCAAACTTTGAAAGTGCAATGAGAGATCTTCCACAATTGCCTGACCCTGGAAATTATAAGGAATCTCAGTCTTCAGCACAAAATTTGGCAAGACTTTATCTGTTTTCATTTCTTTTAGAAACCTCATAACCAATGGCTTTTAACATCCTTAGCCTTTTCCCAAAAATGTGCAAACCAAAAAATAAGATGGGAATAAGTATCACAGAATCATGGACATAGGCCATCCTTCCAAAGGAGGGAATATGAGCAACATCTGCCTGCCAAATATGATTAGGAGCAATGCCCTGAAGATTCACTCCAAAATAGGTGGCTGACACAAATTCTGTACACAAAGGACACTGTTTGACTATTCGAGTGGCTTGGGCTATTGTGATCTTGAAATGAAATTTCAAAGATCCAGCATTAAGATGAAATCTCTAATGGGTTTGAAATGCATTATCAAACCCATTAAACAAAATATATTGGTTCAGTGAGCTGATTAGCAAGGGCATTTCCCTCACCAGGAAGGTCAGAATGAGCCTGAAAATATCCGCATAAAGTAGCTGACTTCTGTCCCACAGAAGCCTGTATTTTTAAAAAAGCTGACACACTTTACTCACAGGTGTGATATAACTAGCTGTTTTTAAAGGGCCAAGGTTCCATGCCACATATTGACTAACAGTGAACAGATAAAATAGTTCAGAAGAATATGTATTTAAGTCCAGCTGTACAGCTAGAAGCTCTGCCACCAGAGCAGACTTGGCTGCTGTGATTTGCACCTCTGTATGCAGTGGAGAAATCACCATTGCACAGCCATTTCTAGCATTCTTTAAAAACCCTAATGAAATAACTCCGGGAAAACACGCTGGATGCGTCTTTAAAAAGTCAGTCAATTTAGAGGAAGGATAATGTTTATCAAACACATATTTGAGCACATAAAAACAGTCCATTCTGAATTAGTGGTTTGTACCCATGCCTGTCGTGAATATCCAGAGTCCATGCCACTCCAGGAACCTGCTAGGTAGCCTGGGGCCTTGCCTTCATTCCTATGCTAAGAACCTTGGCTGCCCAGGCCTCTCCTGTGCCTGTGGCAGGTTAAATGAATGGCTCAAGGACAAAGGCTTCATCCATTCTGAACTGGTGGCTTGTATCTACTACATAACTTGATGTGGTGCAATGCCAAATGTCCGTAAACTTAGCTTAAATCCTTTTTGTATTACATTTAATATAGCCAAGCAATAAGACAGAACAACTTTAGCAGAGCAGTATTTGTAAAGGGTTTTACAATAAGGAATTCAAACTAAACCACATTCATGGTACACTAGTAAAATTCTAAAGAAAAAGTAAGAGAGACATGGTATAACATACCTGCTGTCCTGGCTATTCCAGGAGCTAAGGCCAGAAGACAGCCTTTTTTAAAAAAACATTGGCAGTTTCTCAGAATATAAAAAGCATAAGCTGCCATGTGACTCTGCAATCTCACTTATTGGAATCTAGCCAAAAGAAATAAAAATATATACTCACCTATTATAAATTCATAAACAAAATATAATATAAAGTTCATGCAATAGCATTCAGAAATAATAAAGGAGAAAATACTAGCACATGCTACATACATGAACCTCAAAACATTATGCTGGGAAAAGAAGTCAGATATAATGAAGATTTCTCTGTGTGGCCTTGGTTTCAGAGATCCATCTGTCTCTATCTGCTGAATTCTGGGAGGCATCTGAATTCTTGATCAAAACCTTTCATGCTCTTTGAGACTTTGTTTTTAATTTTTTTAACAAGCAAATATCACTTTCTTACTACCTGCATCTTCTTTTAAGGGTTAACCTGAAAGACACCACCAGCATTTCATTTGTTTCTGAACATGAAACACTGACCACATAGGAATCACCTGACTCCACAAGGAACCAGATGTGATTTACCAGAAGCTAGTGCAAGGGAACAGATGACAAATGGTTAAAGGCTGTTCAGCTCATATGGTATCCTTACTTCACGTAAAACACAGAACTGAATTAGCACTTATCTTTCTCTACACAGGTTCAGTGCAACCTAGAAAATGCCTATACTACAATTTACTTCTCCTACAAGACCAACTGTTTTAACTGACCAGACCTGTCCTCTCAGGCCAGGAAGTATAAAAAGGTAATACATTAATACTATAAGAGTTCCTTAACACCATGATTCAAATACTAAAGCATGCTTGCTTCTATCAAAAGAAATTTCTTTTTCTTAACCCTAGTTCCTTGTGCCTTGAGGGACTCCATGAGTCTACGAATAAACAAATTCTGTTTACTGAATGCTTGTCCCATGGTATTTCTTACCTTGCACCATTACGATTTCAATCCTCCAGATCTGACTCATGGCTGGGTCTCTCTGTGGCAATTGCTTACCTGACCAGGGCATTCTGCCTGACATGGTGGTCCAATGACTCTGGGTAGTGCTTACCCTCTTGGGTGTGACAACTTTCCTCCAATCTCTGTGGCCCTTGAGCCCCATGTTCAGGCACTAGTTGTCCCAACCAGAAAGATGAGAAAACAGGAATCTGAAACCTAGAGGGGAGAAATGAAAGGGGCAAGAGATACGAAGAATGACATAGCAAGACAGCATTCTGTTCAAGCTGTAAAATTTTATTTTTCATATAGTAAAGAGGGAAGTGGCAGGGTCATCTGGGAAAGGGTTGGTATGCAACCTAATTGTGGAATGTCTTAACTGCAGGTTATTTTCATAAGTGTTCCTTTCTGACAGGAAGGTAAAGCTGTTCCTGGCAAACTAGGGCGAGTCTCATAATTGCTGGTAAATGGCTAACATGGCTATACTAAAGGCCAATACAGGCTTTGACTCCCAGCATTATTTCATTTGTTTGGCAGTTCTGTTTTATTATTTTATACCTATGAGTATTCCACTCATATGCATGTGTGTGAACTACATGTGTATTTGGTACCCAGGGAGTTCAGAGAGGGTTTTGGGTCCCCTGGAGTTTGAGGTACAGATGCTTGTGAACCTCCATGTAGAGGCAGAAAACCAAACCCTGATCTCCTACAAGAGCAGTGAATGCTCTTAATTGCTGGGCCATAGATCCAGCCCTTGTTTTAACTTTTCTAGTTTTTAAAATTATTTTATTTAGATTCCTTTTATGCATATGAGTGCTTTTACCTGCATTTACACATGTACCATGTAGGTGCCTGATACAGGAGGTCATAAGAAGACATCAGAAACTCTAGAACTGGAATTACAGACGATTTAAAGCCACCATCTGATTACAGGAAACAGAATCTAGGTTCTTTGGAAGAGCATCCAGTGCTCCTAATTGCAAAGTCATCCCTCCAGCTCCATTTTTATTGTTTTTTATAACTACATTCATAAGCACTGCATCTACATTATTCTTGCACTTTCCTCTTTTCTTCCAACTCTTCTCATACCTATCATCCCAAATTTATGATCTTCTTTAGTTATTACTGTTATATATATACATATGCATAAGCATACAGATATATAACATGCTGACTCCATTTAGATTTACTTAGATTTGCTTATGTTTACATGATTCCATGGCTCACCACTTGAGATTGGACAGCCTATGTGGAAATTTGTCCCTGGAGACAACTGATTCTCCCACTCTCAGTAGCCATTGACTGCCTGAAGCTCTTCATCTACGTTTGGGACCATGTTGAGTTTCCTTATCCACATTGACATGTCAACTTGTATTATTGTTATGCAAGCCTTGTTCAGAAAACCATATTGTTGAGAGTTGATGGGTCCATTTTCAGCTGGATTGGACTACTGATTGTTCTCCCTCCTTTGGCAGCCTGCATAGTACCTCCTTATAGTGTGAAAGCCAGTCCTCAGGTAGGAGGCTTCTGTGTCACTTCAGTTCAATTCCTTAAACTCCTGTGTGTGTTCTCTTCAGCAGTAGGACCTTACCTTCACCCTCTTGGAAGCAACCAAAGGTGACAATAGTCTTCCTTGTTCTTGAGCTCTCTTAGATTCCCTTGATCAATAATTTGAGAGGAAGTTTTTCATACATAGTACTGACATTTTTGTAAATAATCTATGGCTTTGAGGTAAACATTATTACTCCAAGTAACTTATTTATTCCAACTGTATATGTTTGTATGCATATAAGCATAAATCTAATTTTGGTAAACATTAATCTGATTCCCCATGTCTTTTCAAACATCCTTAGTGTTATCAGTCCTTTCTCCGTATCTCCCTATATTTCTTTCCCTCTCTCATCACCAGTTAAAACCCCCCTTTTCCCTTTCATATCATTTTACCCTACTATCTACCTCTCTAATGCTCCTTTCACACCTCTTGGTCATTTTAATTAAACTTTTTTAGTTTCTTGATTTCTGTGGTTGCTCCAGGTTCCATACTCGCATCTTAAAGATTTGGAGCTAAGACCACAAAAAAAGAAAGAACATGTGATGTTTGACTTTCTGAGTCTGTACTATCTTGCTCAGTATAATATGTTCTATTTTCGTCCATTACCTGAAATTGTCATGATTTCATATCTTCACAACTGAATAGTATCCCATTGTGTGTATGTTTCACATTTTCATATCCATTCATCCATTGGAAGACATTTAAGTTGTTTCCATTTTCTAGTTATTGTGAATAGATCATCAATAAATATGGTTGAGCAATGTCTGTCAAGTAGGATGTTGAGGTTTTTGAGCTGTATGGCAAGGAGTGATATAGCTGGGTCATAAATTTATTTTCAGCTTTTTGAGAATTCTCTGCACATATTTCCAGAATGGTTGTACCAGTTTGCAGTCACAGCAGCAGAGAATGAGAGTTTCTCTTTCCCCACATCCTCACTGGCATTTGTTGTTTATTTTTATTTGTATATGTCTGTGTGCCTGTTTTTCTTTCCTTCTTTTTAATTAATTTTTATATTTTACATATCAACCACAGTTCCTCTTCCTTCCCCTCCTCCCACATTCCACCCCCCCAACTCCATCCCCATCCACTCCTCAGAGAGGGTAAGGCCACCTGTAGGGAGTCAACAAAGTCTGGCATATGAAGTTGAGACAGGACAGAGCCCCTCTACCCTGTAACAAGGCTGAGCAAGGTATCCCTGTATAGGGAATGGGCTCCAAATAGCCAGTTCATGCAGTAGGGATAAATTCTGGTCACATTGCTAGAGGCCCCAAAAACTGCCCAAACCACACAACTGTCATCCACATTCAGAGGGCCTAATTCAGTCCTTATCCATCTAGGAGGAGCATCCAGACATAATTCAAGAACAATTCTATGTGTTTAAAAAAAACTGAGGTTCCAAAACTGTCTTGTTCTCTTGGAATGTTTTCACTAGCACTCAGAATTCCCATTGCACAACTCCATTCTTAGACCATGTTCTGATACTAAAGGACCCAGGAAAGTTTGCTAGAGTTTAGACTTATTGTTAATAAAGAATTGAAATGAGCTAGAAAAGTTTTTGATGAAGCCAGCTATGGATCTTGACACCATTTATAATTTCTGAAATGTTATTATTTTCTCTGAAAACCATGCATTATAATTATGTTTTCTATAGAAAAATTCTAATATCAGAAAGTGCAACAAAAAAGGTATTCCATTTTAGATTCATAACTAGAGCCTTTAATTGCCTGTCTTATCTAACCATATTTGAATTGCATACTGTGTTTTAATGACTCTAAGTTAAAGTATTATAAACAATTCAGTTCCATCTGAAAAGGGTAAGGTGGTATTTATGCTTTGTGTATATTTATGCATCACAAGCTATATTCCAAAGATGCATAATATGTGTGGTATAAATGCTCTCTTGACCTTATGAAAGTTGAGAGCTATGGTTTATATATTCTGAAGTTATTAAACAACAGTGGCCTGAGATGATTTATGGGGTTTTTTTAGGTTTTTGTAAATTAAGTTTTTGTAAAGTTGTTTGCCTGCCTTAATAGATTATTTTTTTAGTATTCTTTTCTAAAAATCAGGTTTTTTTCTTTTTAAAGAATTATTTATTTATTACGTATACAGTGTTTTGCCTGCACACCAGGAGAGGGTACCAGATCTCATTATAGTTGGTTATAACTCACCATGTGATTACTAGGAATTGAACTCAGGACCTTTGGAAGAACAGCCAGTGCTTTTAACCTCTGTGCCATCTCTTCAGCCCCTTTTTTCTTCCTTCCTTCCTTCCTTTCTTTCTTTCTTTCTTTCTTTCTTTCTGTCTGTCTGTCTGTCTGTCTGTCTTTCTTTTAAGAAACTAAAGGTTTTAAGTTAGTGCTTTTATGTTGAAATGGTTTTTTAAATTGAAAATCTTTGGGGGCTCATAACATACTTGTTAAATTTTGGTGGACCTCATCTTTCTCATTGAAATTAAAGCTTCTAAAAATAAATGCTGTGAGCAGCAGAAATGGTAGTGCTCACAATGCTCATGTCAAGACAAGTATTTCAGGTAGTGTTTAGTGACATACATGTAAGTACTTTAATTGTGGAAATGTATACTTGATTAAAACCATATGTAGTTTTCAAACCACTTTCGTAGTCCAGGATATGCAGGCTTTGTGTGTATTTAGCCTATTGTATTACATTATTATTGTCCTTAGTTTATAGTAAGGGTTAAATTTGCATTTAAAGAGGTCATTGAATATTACTCTTTGTGAAGCTTATTGGTACAACTTAACATCTCTAAATCAGTACTTGGGGAAAACTACGTGTTTTATCTACTGATACATGGAATAAAGAATGAAGAACTAATCAGGGGGGAAAACCTTACTATTTAACAGACTAGTCTCAGACTCCTGTCCCTCCTGCTTCAATCTTCCAAGTACTCATATTACACCATGCCTAGCTCTCAGAATTCTAATACTTGTCTTTGATTTCTTTTGACACAAGTCACCCTGTTTACAACAAAGACACTTGGCATTTGAGTTTGAGTAGAATTCTAGATCAAGTTAGCCACCTCCAGTCAGCATCAAAAGGAATGGTTAAGTGCATCACAGTTAAATGGGTAAGGAAATAAAGAGAAGAGAACCCTGAGTTAAAAGATCTCAGTGTTCTTACTAAGGCTGAGTAGTTTCTCTGAAGTAAATATTTTTCATGGAATTGTATGCTTCTGGTTAATGTTTAGAGTTCTGAAATAGCTGTTTTAATAACTTGAACAGTTCTATTTTCAGAGGATAAGATTTGCTAAGTCTCATTCTACCTGAATTAAGTCTTTTGTTTCATCTTGTTCTTCTTTATTAAAGTATGTTCTTTCTGGGTTCAATGATCTTATTTATGCATCTAGAGATACAGCTCAGTGTTTAAGAGCACTGCCTGTCCTTCCAGATGACTCGGGATTGATTCCTTGTGCCCACATGGAGCCTCACAACTGTCTCAAGAGATATACTGTCCTCTTTTGCCTTCCTTGGGCACCAAGCATGCAAGCAGACATACATGCAAGCAAAATGCCTATATGTATAAAAAATTTTAATTGTATTTATTTTAAAGGTGTATTTATTTTTATTTTATGTGTGTAAGTGTTTTTCCTGCATATATGTATATTGCTACATGTGTGCCTGGTGCTCAAGAGGGTCAAAAGTGAGTGTCATAGCTCCTAGAGTTGGAGTTTCAGATGGTTTGAGCAAGTATGTGAGTGGTGACAATTGAACTCAGATCCCGAGATTCTCTGCAAAAGAAATAAGTGTCCTTAACTGCTTGGCTATCTCTCTGGCCCCTATTTTCTTTTAATTAAACATAATGCTGTACATATTTCATTAAGAGTGGTAGTACAGGGGCTGGAGAGATGGCTTAGCGGTTAAGAGCACCGTCTGCTCTTCCAGAGGACCTGGGTTCAATTCCCAGCACCCACATGGCAGTTAACAACTGTCTGTAGTTCCAGTTCCAGGCAAACACCAAGGCAAATAAATAAATAAAGTTTAAAAAAAAAAGAGTGGTAGTACATACCTATAATGTTAGCATTTGGGGAGCTGGAGCAGGAATATGAAGAGTTTGAGACCAGTCTGGCTACATAATATAACTCTACCTCAAACAAAACCTATGTGTTTATGGTGCATACTATTTTGAAAAATTTAAACATAACAGAATAGCTATCAATATCAAGTTAACACATGCATTATGTCATAAAGCTATCCTTTTTTGGTAAGAATGGTTAACATCCACTTTCTTAGTATTTCTCAGGAATAAAAAATTGTAAGAGCCAGAGTTCCAAGAAGCTTACTGTTAGATGCTATCCCCTAGGCATGACAAGGAAGCTGCACCCAGGAAATCTCAACAATGTGATTGTCTAAACATGACCTGCATAATAATGACATCAATTGACATGCCTACATGGACAGGGGAAAAGATTCCTGGTCTCATCCCTCAATGAAGAGCTAGCTACATGAGCTCTATGACTGCTGAAAGAATTTGTTTCCTTTAGAGACAAGCTCCTATACATATTGATGTCTGATTTCAAGTGGCCAGTCCTGGACACATGTACACACAAACAACTCTAAATGAGCTCAGTAAGTTGTATATACATGTAGCAATAATAGCTGAGGAAGGGTTCATGAGTTTGGGGGGATCATGGGAGGAGTTTGAGGTAGAAAGGAAGAGGTGGGAGTGATGTATTATGTTCCCAAGAAATAAAATAATTTTAAAGTAAAAATAGAATAAAATATTAAGTAGGTGTGGTGGCACATGTCTGTAATCCCAGCACTCTGGGGTATTATAGATAGAAGAATCATAAGTTAAAGGCCAGCTTGGGTTACAGGAAGCTCTACCTCAAATAAAAAAAATGTCACAAGCCATGACTTTGACTCTGTTATTTTTCACACAGACTGGCATAATATTTATTAGAGATCAGACATGCCTAAAAGATGTTTTTATCACTTGAAAGCAACTGTAGATTATTTGACCTAATGTGAAATTAATATGCTTTACTGCACAAATAACTGCTAGGTTGTGCAGAAAGTTTCTGACTGAATGTCTCATTATCGTATTCCTCTCAACATTTTGCAGTCGCCCTGTGAGGATGACCTAGGTAATGCTGGTGTACAGATTCTGCTGTAAATAACAAGTGTGCACACTAGGCTGGTGTTCTTCCTCTGAGGTGCTATAACACTTTATTATCTACATCCTTGGTAGTCCTTAAGCCAAATAAATGAGGAAAGCAGGGACATGAAGACCTGTCTTCTATACCTGAGGAAATAGTGAAACTCAGATACATTAATGCTAGTCTTAGAACAGAACTTACAATCAAACTCTGTGACTCCTTGATTCTTTCATCAATTTTTTCTACATAGTACAATTTCATAAGACCCAGGGAAAAGAAAAGAGTGGTAATGAGAAGAAATAGTAAGACTAACTCAGCCAAATGGAAAATAGTCATCTTGAATGTCACACAAAGGCCTAAAAACAAACAAAAAAATTGACATTAGCTACCTTCCTGTCAGTGTGGATCACAAAAAATCCCCAAATCTGAGTTCTTTGAAACACAAAACTGTTTCTTATACAGCATTACCAGTGATTATCAGTAAGAACCTGTGAACATCCTGCCTATTTAGAATCCCAGAGTGAATGAGAACAAATCCTACCAATTCACTTCATGGACACTGGAGTCATGGGTTCAAGCTTCTGGTTATATTTAAATGGATAACAAAAGGCATATGGCTTTTTTAGACCTCAATATAGAGACAGATGTGCAACTCAATTTTATGTAAAGGAAAGATAGAAATATTATGTAGAACATAAGTGAATATCATTGCCACAACATGCTTTCATAAATGAACTACAAAATCATCCATAAAAACACACTAAGAGGACTGTGAAAGAAAATTAGCTTATTACCCAATTCCTGTTCACAGGAGTTGAGTTTGGAGAGGCCTAGACATAGGAGAGGTCATTCTCTGGAAGAATTATTGGTGTCCTGACGTTCTTCTTCTTTGCTTCTCAAATGGAATAAATTGGGATACTTTCCCTTATCTCAAGTCAAGAAACATAATGCTAAATAATGTCCCCTGGGGTTTGTGAAAAGATAGGGTTTGTTGTAGCGGGAAACCAGAAGCTACCCAGGTAAGCTCTGATTACGTCAAAGTATTGGAGCCGGGCAGGGCATGGTCAACTGGAAAGAATGCCGGAAGTAAAGCCCCCCGGAAGAGAGAGCCCAGAAGAGGGAGGAGCCCAGACCCCCTGCTTCTGGACCTGTGGCGTGGTTAGGAAGGACTGCTCAGTTGGAAACCCTCCTGTGCGCTGTGTCTCCACCTTTTCTCCCCTCTCTAAACACCCCCTTTTCTGTAAGTGACTTTTAGATAATAAACATTACTTAATATAGATCTCATGGTGGGTTAATTATCATAACAATTGGCACCCAAAGCGTGCGGTTGTTTTCACCAAACCCGGCCGGGTCCCCCAGCCCCCAGCCACAGGGAGAGTGGCTATTTTGGATTCAGGATTTGCTCTCAGTCATGTGGCTCTCCTGGCAACGCCAGTGAGACCAGTGAGTGAGTGGGAATCTCAGAGACCGGGCAGAACCGTTTGTGGTGACACACGCCAGTAGGATTTGTTGAAGGAAACAAAGGCTGCCCTAGGGGAGCCACCTTGTTTCGGGCACCGCTGCTGCTGATCGCAACTGCGACACCTGCTGGCCATAAGTCCTCATTACATCTGAGTAAGGTAATCTTTTTTTTCTTCCACAATGTCTGACCAAATAAATGTTCAGAATTTTACCCACTTTTTCACAATGGTGATAGAGGATTATTTTCAGGATTATGCATTTGGAGGCTATCTCAACCCAGGAGTTCTTTTGCTTTTTTGTGTGATAATATACTGTATACCTACCTATTTTGAAGGATCCCAGCATAGAGATGAACATATTCCCCATAGGGTGTGTGAGGCTAAGATGTGTGACATGGATGAACATATTAAGACAATTAAGAAGCTCGTTGCCTCCATAGAGGAGAGGTCTACATTGGTTAGAGAGGAATGCAGAGTTTATATTGATGAAAAATTTAGGAAACTGGATCAGAAAGTACTAGAACGTGTAGATGTGGGAAATGAGAGAATTTTCCACTCTATAAAATTGTTGGAAAGGTCATTTATATAGGACCTTAAAACACTGGAAAAGACCATTACTGCTAGGTTACAAGATTATGAGGGTCATATGGAGTTTATAGAAAAAGATTTTGAGGCAACATCTGCTCAAGACAACCCAGAGCCCCCTCTTAAAGGATGATACAGTAGGTAAGGTGCCCTACCTGGAGTGGTTACAATGAGGGGACTACCCTCTACTCCCCCAACACTATTCCCAGTTGTGGCAGAGACCAAAAAATCACAATCACGTGGAAGGGCTTCTAACAACATGGGATATAATTATGAACCTATCCACATGAAGGATCTAAAAGCAATAAAGGAAGCCATAGTGACATATGGTGTACAATCGTCTTTTGTGAAGCAATTCATAAATTCATGGTCAACACAGAATCGGGTAATTCCTGGTGACTGGAAGAATTTGGCAACCACAGTGTTAAGCGATAGTCAAAGCTTGCAGTGGAGGAATTGGTTTAGGGAAGAGGCTAAAGCCTTGGAGTCTCGAGATCAAACTGGGAATGTTGCCATCTCCAAGGAACAAATCCTTGAGGAAGGCCAGTTTGCTGATGTATCAATTCAGGCTACTTATGATGACCATGCCCTGTTGCTGTGCCGTACTGCTGCCTTAAATGCTTGGGAAAAGATTTTAGACCCAGGACAGAGAATTGAGTCATATACTCAGATTAAACAAGGTCCGAAGGAGCCTTATACAGACTTTTTACAGAGGTTGACTCAGGCTGTAAATAGAGCAGTGTCAGATTCAGGCATTCGGAAACAACTGATACTCTCTTTGGCCTTCGATCATGCTAATATGACATGTAAGAAATTGATCATGCCATTAAAGATCAGAGGTGCACCCTTAGAAGAATGGATTCAACTTGCAATTAATGCCGAATCTTTACACACTGATGAAGAGAATTGGGTAGAACAAGCCATTGCTAATGTTAAGATGAGAAATCAAAGCATCATTTGTTTCAATTGTGGTAAGCCAGGCCATATAAAGAGTAATTGTAGGCAAGGCATATATGGGAATTCTCCTAATCCCAGGAGTGACTCAAACAGAAGGCCACTACCTCCTGGACTATGTAGGAGATGTAACAAAGGCAGACATTGGACAAATGAGTGTAGATCCATAAGAGACAAAGATGGCAAACTTTTAACATCGGGAAATGTAACTCGGGGCTTTCCTCGGGAATCCCCCAAGAGTCAGACCTCCAAGCCAAAAAAGGTTCAGTCATATCCTGTCACAGTGGAAGAGCAGCTTTCTCAGGATGAGTAACAAATCCCAAGCCTGAAACAGTAGACCATATAGCCATAGACAATAGATTGCCCTTACAAGAGAAGTTGATGGTATCCAGTAAACCAATAAAACACACATTTTGGTAGACCTCCATAAATGAGCAAAGACCAAAGTTGACAATAAGAATAGACAATATTTTTATGCAAGGCTTAGTCGACACGGGAGCTGATGTTTCGACCATAACTCCACAACCATGGCACCCCAGATGGCCTCTGAAGGAGATAGATGTTCAATTTTTAGGTATTGGGACATTGTCTCAGGTAAAACAGAGTGTGAGATGGCTCAAATGCATAGGAACAGAAGGACAGAGAGGAAGATTGAAGCCATACATGACCAACATAGCAGTGAACTTATGGGGTCATGATCTACTACAACAATGGAACACCCAAATTAAGATCCCTCCAGGCTTATATATCAACCAAAGACCCAATCATGGCCTTGAAAGCAATACCTCAAGAGGCTATGTAAAACAGCTGCCAGTTATTCAGGTTGCACAACAACGCAATCTAAAAGCTACAGGCACCCCAAAGACACTCACAGCCCTGTCTTTGAAATGGTAGACAGACAAACCTATTTGGGTCCAACAATGGCCTTTGACAGAGGAGAAATTACTAGCCCTAGAACAATTGGTACAGGAGCAGTTACAAGCTCAGCATATTGAAGAATCCACCAGCCCATGGAATTCCCCCATATTTGTGGTCAAGAAGAAGTCAGGGAAATGGAGAATGGTGACAGATTTAAGAGCAATTATTAAGGTGATTCAGCCCATAGGCACCTTACAGTCTGATATACCCTTACTTTCTTTGCTACCTAAAGGATGGACTATTATAGTTATTGATCTGAAGGCCTGTTTTTTTACCATATCTCTACAAGAACAAGATAAAGAAAAGTTTGATTTCACTGTACCTACTCTCAATAATGCACACCCAGGAAAAGGTACCAATGGAGGGTCCTTCCACAAGGGATGTTGAATTGCCCCACCCTATGCCAATATTTTGTCCGACAGACATTAGAAGTGATACACAAACAATTCCCACAATCTATCATTTACCATTATATGGATGATATATTGTTAGCGGACCCAGACATAAACACCTTAGAAAGACTGTTTGAAGAAATGAAGAAGGTGTTGCCTGATTGGGGACTTCACATTGCCCCTGAAAAGATGCAAAGAGGGGATTCTATCAATTATTTGGGATATAAAATAAGCTTTCAAACAATTAGACCTCAGAAGGTACAACTTAAGAGGGACAGATTGAGGACACTTAATGATTTTCAGAAACTATTAGGGGATATCGCCCACATACAACTGGTTATTGGTATTAAAAACTATGAACTGTTTCATTTGTTCAAAACTTTAGATGGAAATAAGGATCTGAACAGTCCCAGGGAATTCTCTGCTAAAGCTGAGAAAGAATTAGCATTGGTGGAAAAGAGATTACAAGAAGCACATGTTAACTGTATAGACCCAGACCTCAACTGAATCCTGGTTATTTTACCTTCTGAATACAGGAGTCATAATGCAAAGAGAAAATATTATATTAGAATGTATATTTTTGCCACATAGACCAAGTAAAAAACTGAAAACATACATTGAAAAGATTTCAGATTTGATCTTCAAAGGAAAATTCAGGCTTTGACAGTTGACTGGAAAGGATCCGACAGAAATTGTTGTACCTTTGACCAATAAGGAAATTGATCGATTATGGGCAGACAATGAACCTTGGCAAAAAGCCTGTAGTGGTTTTCTGGGGGAGATTAATAATAAATATCCCCGAAGCAAAAGGATTCAGTTTATAAAGAAAACTAATTGGATTTTCCCCCATGTGGTACAGGATAAACCTATTTCTGGAGCTCCTACATTTTTTACTGATGCAAATAAATCAGGAAAGGCTGGTTATAAATCAAAATACTTCATTAAGGTGACACAGAGTCCTGATGATTCTGTTCAGAAGGCAGAACTGTATGCTATTATTATGGTGTTATTGGATTTTACTGGACCTTTTAATCTGATAACTGGCTCTCATTATGCAGAAGGAGTTGTATTTCATGTTGAAACTGCTGACTTCATTCCTGATGATACAGAATTAACCTTTTTGTTTGTACAGCTGCAGGATATCATCAGAAATAGAACACATCCTATGTATATAACACATATAAGGGCTCATTCAGGCCTTCCTGGCCCTTTGGCACAGGGTAATGATGAGATTGATTGGTTATTAATAGGGAATGTGGTAGAAGCCTCAGAATTTCACAAGAAGCATCATGTCAATAGCAAAAGATTAAAGAAGAGCTTTCCCATCACTTGGCATCAAGCCAAGGAAATTTTGTGAAAGTGTGACAAGTGTTCCCTTTACAATCAACCATCCTCACCAGCTGGGAGTAATCCTAAGGGTACATGGAGCAATGAGATTTGGCAGATGGATGTGTTTCACTTCCCAGAATTTGGTAAGATGAAATATGTTCATCATACCATTGACACCTACTCAGGAATGCAGTGGGCTACCGCCCTGAGTTCTGAAAATGCTAATGCAGTACTCACTCATCTTCTGGAAGCCATGGTCATATTGGGAATTCCTGATCAAATTAAGACTGACAATGCTCCAGCATATGCTTCCCAGAAAATGAAGCAGATTTTTGGATATTATGAGATAAAGCACCTTACTGGGATACCACACAACCCCACTGGACAAGCAGTTGTGGAAAGATCCCATTGCACCTTGAAAGAGATGCTTCACAAACAGAAAGGTGGTATGAAAAAACCTAGGGAGAGATTACACAGTGCCTTGTTGACATTAAACTTTCTTTTTTTTTTAAACTTTATTTATTTATTTGCCTTGGTGTTTGCCTGGAACTGGAACTACAGACAGTTGTTAGCTGCCATGTGGGTGCTGGGAATCAAACCCAGGTCCTCTGGAAGAGCAGACGGTGCTCTTAACCGCTGAGCCATCTCTCCAGCCCCTGACATTAAACTTTCTTAATGCTGATGAGAAAGGAACTTCAGCTGCAGAGAAACACTGGGTAATAGAAAGGACTTCTGAGTTGAATCAACCTGTTTATTTCAAGGATGTACTAACTTCAGAATGGAAGCAAGGACATGTGCTTCATTGGGGTAGGGGTTTTGCTTTTGTTTCCACAGGGAAAGAGAAAATATGGGTACCAACAAGATTGATAAAGAGCCGATTCGAAAAGGAGAGCCCTCCTGAGGAGAAGGAGTAAAGGCTCGTCTGCCGATAAGACAATTGGATATGTGGTAAGGAACATTCACTTAACTAAGGTGGGGAAGGGTCTCAGTTTTGTTTTTACAGAAGAATGGATGCAACCCTCTTCACAACACTAAAAGGATGCTGAATGCTTAGACTTTTGAAGCATTAAAAGGACTACAGGGGATTATAAGGACACCTGGCACTGGCAGGCACTAAGGGTAATTTCTCTATTCTCACAACCGTACATCTATATCTAATGATTATGTATATACATATCTTTGTATATATTGAAAAAAAAAGGAGGTCCTGGTTTGATCACAAAAAAGGCTGGCTTTGGAGGTGGAGCAAGTGGCTTTCTCCCTCTCTAAACCCAAGCGTATTGGTAAATAAAACCTTAGAGACTCTGTCTCACATCAGAAAAGCCACCTGAGGTGAGACAGAAAATAGATGAAAAATATAGAGACCAATATTATCTCACTTTTATTTTAAATCTTAAATCTTACTTCTTCTTTCTGCATTTCTTACTCTCTTACTCTAAAAATCTTGTCTGCACACAATACTTTCTGATGGTTCAATATCTTCAGTTAAGAGTATCCATTGGATTCTCCACTATAAAAAACAATTTCTCCTAACAGCACTCTCCAAGGCATCCAGAAGGAAGATGGGGCCCCCACCGAAAAATAAAAAAGAAAGAAAAAAATAAAAAGAAAGACCCTTGAGACAGAGAAAGAAGGAACCTGCTGTATGTCACTCAGTGATCACTTTTGAGGTATAGACCAATCAGGACAGTTGTAAGATAGTTTCATATCATATCTTTAACAAAAATTTCAGATGGATCTACTCAGTACGATGAGAATGGTTATATATGTTTATAGAATGGTTATATATGTTTATAGTTACTTCATTAGGACTTTAACCATTGTTTGAGTTTTACAGGACCCCACAGAGATACCGTCACCCACAGGCCAGAATGAAGCAATTTAATGTAAGAACTACATCCCTTTCCCGATAAGTTGGTCATCTAAGGGAAGGTTATGGTCAATTATCATTTTGATACGATGGTTATAAGTTAATCTTGGGTAGAGGATAGAATGATATTATAGATGTAGGAATTTCTTAAAAAAAAAAAAAGAGAGAGAGAGAGAGAGAGAAAGAAAGAAAAGGGAATAGATAGGAGATCATTATACTTGCAAACAACTATTAACCAAAGGATGAATGAAAAATGAATCGCCATGGTACAGATGTTTGTATATTGATACAAATGGGAAATCAATCTATATGTTTGATTGAGATAATATGTATATTGCTACAAAGTTGAACATGGTACAGATGTTTGTATATTGATACAAATGGGAAATCAATCTATATGTTTGATTGAGATAATATGTATATTGCTACAAAGTTGAACATGGTACAAATGTTGTATATTGATACAAATGGGAAATTAATCTATATGTTTGATTGGGATAATATATACATTGATACAAAGTCGAATGCATAATTGCCTTATTTTGCACGTGTCTACCTCTGTTTAAAATATTTTGTACATTGATGTGTATTAAGTACATTGTCATTTCCATAATGCAATTTCTACCTCTAATTACTTATACTAGTCATAACATTTGTTGTAATATATACACAAGTTGTTTTATATAACTCTGTTTAGATATATTTATATATATAATGATATATAGTTACAATATTGTTGTCATTTGATATAAAATGTATATCTTGATCAATATTCATAAAATTGTTATACTTGAAATTATTATGGAGGAGTTGTACACTCATTTTTGGAATGCCTATTCTTACAATGTAAGCTTTACTTTCTTGGTTGATTGGGATTGCAGATTACGGCTACTCAGATTTGCCACCTAACAGTCAGGATACTCAGGCTTTTTAGAAACCTGTTAGAATATACCAGATAGATAGGCGTCTTCAACCACTTCATAGACCAAGAGAATATGGCATTCAAGATTTTGTTATCTTGAATTTGGCCTTGAGAGACATGACAACTCCTGGCATCACCGTTCCTTTCCCGAGGTAGTGCTGAGCATCACAGACATCTTACAAAGAGATTGTCTTGTTTGGCGAATAATGGCCTGAGGGGCAAAGGACTACACTTGCCCTGACTGCTGTCAGCATGCTCACTGTCCGATATGGACGAGCAGGATGAAGGATAGAGACTGCCGAAGCCTGCCTAGACAGGATAAGACAGTCTTACCCAAAAATACCCTGCTTCTATAGAGACTTGTCAGACATCCTAGGCCAGTAGCCACAAGGGTGGATGCTCCCGTTGTACAGAGAAGTGGTGGATGACTGTCGAGGTAGTTAACTGTCGTTGTCTTCTAAATTTTGGAAGTCACTTTATTATGCTTCCGACTTCAGGTATATATTTTCCTTCTCAGGTCTTGACGGTGTTGAAGACTAGATAGTTGAGGTTGTTATTACTTCACATCTCAGCAAAAACACTCAGGCATTAGAACTTTATTGTTTGAGATAAACAGCTTTGAAGCAATCCCTGTGCATTTCCTCGTATCAACATTCTAGACATTAAAATGCACCTTGTATTTGTTGTTTGTTAGCAGTAGTTTTACCTCACTCATGTTAGTACCTTTCTCTTCCCCAGACACCACCTTATGATGATCCCTATAGTATGTAGTTTTATACTTAGTTTAGAACTTTCTTATTTAGACAAAAGAGGGAGATGTAGCGGGAAACCAGAAGCTACTCAGGTAAGCTCTGATTACGTCAAAGTATCAGAGCCGGGCAGGGCGTGGTCAACTGGAAAGAATGCCGGAAGTAAAGCCACCTGGAAGAGAGAGCCCAGAAGAGGGAGGAGCCTGGGCCTCCTGCTTCTGGACCTGTGGCATGGTTAGGAAGGACTGCTCAGTTGGAAACCCTCCTGTGCGCTGTGTCTCCACCTTTTCTCTCCTCCCTAAACACCTCCTTTTCTGTAAGTGACTTTTAGATAATAAACATTACCTAATATAGATCTCACGGCTGGTTAATTATCATAACAGCTTGTATATAATTCAAATGTGGGAAGATAAGAAGTGCCAAGCCATGGTGGCAGTTCATGTCCTACATTAGAATCCAAAAGAAGCTTCTGTTTCATCCAGAAAACAAGTCAACAGATACTCTTCTCCAGGAAACAGATGGTGCCAGGAGTTAAGGATCTAGGAAGCCATCATTGTTTATATTAATTTAGCCCAAGACAGGAAATATAGGCCCATTGGTATGGAGCAGGTTTAGACTGAGGGTGCAGAGATAAAAATGGGTATCCTAGGATGTGTTGGTACCCTCAGAGGACCTACACTGAGAGATCCTCAGTGGGAACTGTCCTAGGAGTACACAAAAGTGGCCCTTGAGGCATAAAAACACAAATGATCAACTGTTTGACAAGCTTCATGCCTATCACTTAATTCCTTATACCTTAGGAAATCAAATCTGTTAGGACTGCAATTTTACAGATGCTGAAACTAAGGCATGTGAAGGTCAAACAACTTGTCCAGGGACACACAGGTTTTTTAATTAGAGTCAAAATTTGAATCAAGACTGTCAAATTCCCTAGTACATCCCTTAATTATCTAGCTGTCCAGCCTAGCTTGTATTACATTAGTCCATGTATATCACCAATGGGAAGTTTAAAACTTCATAGAAAACCATGTACTAGATAAATGTGAGACCAAATCAAATATAACCCACCAGGAAACAAAAATTTAGAGCCAGGTACAGTTGCACACATTAGTCATCACACTTGACAGGCTGTGGAAGAATGATTATGAGTTCAAGGCAAGCCTCAGCTACATGAAACTCTATAGCTCAGATAAAATATAACCACCAAATTCATCATTTATGGAGCTACAATGTAGCCCAGTAGATAGAGTGCTTACTTAACACACACAGAGCCTTGGTATAGGCCTTATGTAAGGATTCCTGGCATTCCACGTAGCTGAGCCCCTCAGCTCAGGTGGGATACACCTTGCAAGGAGGCACACCCCTGGGCATGGCTACATAAACCCTGTGGCACTGTGTACATGATGCACACTGTGAAGCACCTCCCTGGACCCATGATGCATACCCGTGCACGCCCCTTCCCTTAAAAGTGACTGTGAGCATGTGCTCTGGTCCTTTTCTTCTCTGTCCTCTGACTTCTCTGCTTCTTCACCCACCTGGGACTCTTCTCTTAAATAAACTCTAGTGTGTGGCCTTGTTAGTGTGTACTTGCTCTCACACATGGAACTAACACTCAGCACTATGTAAACCAAGCATAGTGTCATCTCAGCAATTAGGTAGAAGTAATAGGACCAGAAGTTCAAGATCAGCTACATATCAAGACCAGCCTAGGATACTCAAGAGACTCTGTCTCAAAAATGAAGTGAAAGAGAGAGAGACCAAATTATTACAAAATCTCTCTTGCCAGGCAGTGGTGGCACATGTCTTTTAATCCCAACACTCAGAAGACAGAAACAGGCAAATATCTATGAGTTCAAGACCAGCCTGGTCTACAAAGCAAGTTCCAGGAAAGCCAGAGCTACACAGAGAAACCTTGTCTCAAAAAAAAAAATGGCTAGCAAAAACACTCTTGTCAGGCACAAGAAACCTTGTTTCTAATGGTTGGACAGCAAAGTCCAAGTGATTCCCCCAAAATACAGACTATTGATGTAGTACTTGGGTGCCTCTCAGAAGTTGAAAGTAAGCCTCTATTGCTAAAAACACCACATACTTAACACAAGACTCAGGATGATTTAAGTAGATTATATCCTGAAGCTTCCTTCTTGTGGTCTAACTTCCATGGTACCAGAAAATAATATGCAGTTTGGCTCCCAAACAATGAATAGTCTTACAAAGCCATGACACCCCTGAAATGCAACAATGACTACTCTTGTGTTGGTGATAACCAACAGCTGTCTAATTGAACTTAAACACCTGATACTAGAAACCTAGCAAACTTCTTGGGTTAGGGGGGCCATGCACTTCAGAAAAGAACCGATTACTCGATTACTATGACTTTGATAGGGCAGTAAAAATCCTTACTACATTTTTTCCTTGTTCATGTTTAATTAATAGATATGCAACTTAAGGAACATACACAAACGTTCTCTGGGTGTACAATTTTCTTTATAAATTATGAATAAGGTCTCATTTTTTATCCATGTATCCCTTTGTTCAAACTACCTTCCCCTACCCACCCCTCCCAGTCACTCTCTCTTCTCCCCATCACCTTATCTACTACCCAGCAAGGGCAGGAGGTCTCAAGGTCCCAGTATGGCTTAGTTCAGCATCCATTCCAGGCAGATCCGCTTTCCTCATCCCCATATCAAGACTGGGTCAGATGTTCCTCTGAAGGGAATGGACTCCAAGATGCTGGTCCAAGGTGCTTCGGATCCCAAGCTATTCAGTGTTTGTGGTTTACAGCTTGGGAACACTTTCCTTTTTGTTTAAAGTCTATTAAAGAGTGAGTACATCCCCTGCTTATCTTTCTGAGTGATATGTCGCTCAGGAGGATATTCTCCAAATCCATCCATTTGCCTAAAAATTTTAGAATATCACATTTCTTACTTCTGAGTAGTACTCCATTGTATAGATGTACCACAGTTTGTTAATCCATTCTTCAGTTGAGGGGCATCTAGGTTTTTTCCAGGTTCTTGCTATTGCAAATGATGCTGTTATGAACATAGTTGAGCTAATGCTTTTGGAGTGCGAATGTGCACATTTAGGGTATATGCCCAATAGTGGTATTGTTGGGTCCTTGGAAAAATTGATTCCCAGTTTTCTGAGAAACTGCCATACTACATTCCAGAGGGGCTGAACAAGCTTACACACCAATCAACAATGGAGGAGTATTCCCCTTGCTCTGCAACCTCTCCAGCATAGGCTATCTTATGTGTCTGTAATCTTAGCCATTCTAACAGGAATAAGGTGGTATCTCAAAGTTGTTTTAATTTGCACTTCTCTGATGGCTAAAGATGTTGAGCACTTTTTCAAGTGCCTTTCAGCCATTTGTAATTCTTCTGTTGAGAATTCCCTCTTTAGTTCTGAACACCATCTTTTGATTGGGTTATTCAAGGTTTTGGGCTCTAGATTCTTGAGTTCTTTACATATTTTAAAGAACAGTCCCCTGTCACTTGTAGGGTTGGTGAATATCTTTTCCCATTCTGTAGGCTGTCATTTTGTCTTATTGACTGTGTCCTTGGCTTTACAGAAGCTTCTCAGTTTCAGGAGGTTCTACTTATTGATTGTTGTTCTTAGTTTTGGGCTACTGGTGTTATATTTAGGAAGTGGTCACCTGTGCCGATGCTTTGGAAGGTATTTTCCACTTTCTCTACTATCAAGTTCAGTGTGGCTAGGTTTATGTTGAGGTCTGTGATCCACTTGGATTTAAGTTTTGTGCAGGGTGATAGGTTTGGATCTATTTGCACTTTTCGACACACTACCATCCAGCTATGCCAACACCATTTGTTAAATATACTGTCATTTTCCATTGAATATTTTGGGGCTCTTTGCCAAAGATCAGGTGTTCATAGGTTTTTGGGTTAATGTCAGGATCACCAATTCAATTCCATTGATCCGTAAGTCTGTTTTTATGCCAGTACCAGGCTGTTGTTATTACTGTAGCTCTACAGCATAACTTGAAGTCGAGCATGGTGATGCCTCCTGAGGTTCTTTTGTTGAGCAAAATTGTTTTGGCAATCCTGGCTTCCCTGTTATTACAAATGAAATTGAGTATTGTCCTTTCAAGGTCTGTAAAAAAAATTGTGTTGGGATTTTGATGGGCAGTGCACTGAATCTGTAGATTGCTTTGTGTAGAATTGCCATTTTTACTATGTTGATCATACGTATCCAGGAACATGGGAGCTCTTTCCATTTTCTGATATCCTCTTCAATTTCTTTCTTCAATGATTTAAAGACTTTGCCAAATAGATCTGTTACTTCTTTGGTTATAGTTACTCTGAGGTATTTAATGCTATTTGCAGCTATTATAAAGGGTGATGTTTCCCTTATTTCTTTTTCAGCCCTTTTATCTTTTGTGTATAAGAGGGCTACTGATTTCTTTGAGTTAATCTTGTATCCTGCTACATTGTTGAAGGTGTTTATCAGCTGTAGAAGTTCCCTGGTAGAATTTTGTGGATCACTTATGTATATAATCATATCATCTGCAAATAAAGATAGTTTCACTTCTTCTTTTCCAATTTGTATCCCCTTAATCTCCTTGTGTTCTCTTATTGCTTTAGCTAAAACTTCAAAAACTATATTGAATAGATAAGGCGAGAGAGGACAGCCTTGTCTACTTCCTGAGTGTAGTGGGATTGCTTTGAGTTTTTCTCCATTTCGTTTGTTGGTGGCTGTCAGCTTCTTGTAAATTGCCTTTATTATATATCTAGGTATTTATTTTCTCTGTATTGCTGTTCTCTCCAGGACTTTTATCATAAAGGAGTGTTGAACTTTGTCAGAGGCTTTTTCAGCATCTAAGGAAATGATTATGTGTTTTTTCCTTCAGTTTATTGATATGAATGATGACATTTATGATTTTTCATATGTTGAACCATCCCTACGTTTCTGGGATAAAGCCAACTTGATCATGGTGGATGATATTTTTTATATGTTGTTGTATATAGTTTGCCAGAATTTTGTTGAGAATTTTTGCATCAATATTCATGAGGGAAATTGGTCTGTAATTTTCTTTCTTTGTTGTATCTTTGAGTGGCTTGGGTATTAGGATAATTGTGGCCTCATAGAAAGAGTTTGGCAATATTCCTTCAGTTTCTACTGTATGAAACTGTTTGAGGAGTAATGGTAGTAATTCTTCTTTGGATGTCTGGTAGAACTCTGCACCGAAACCATCTGGACCTGGACTTTTTTTACTTGGGAAGCTTTTAATGACAGCTTCAATTTTCTTTAGGGTTATAGGTCTTTTTAGGTATTTAATCTGATCTTGATTTAATTTTGGTAAATGGTACCTGTACAGAAAGCTGTCCATTTCTTCTAGGTTTTCGTTTTTTGTGGAATACAGATATTCAAAGTATGATCTGATAATTCTCTGTATTTCTTGGGGGTCTGTTGTTATGTCCCCCTTTTCATTACTGATTTTACTGATTTGAACACACTCTCTCTCTGTTTTTTGATTAATTTGGCTAACGGCTTATCTATTTTGTTAACTTTCTCAAAGAACCAACTCTTAGGTTCCTTGATTCTTTGTATTGTTCTTTTTGTTTCAATTGTATTGATTTCAGCTCTAAGTTTGATTATTACCTGCCGTCTACTCCTTCTAGACGAGTTTGCTTCTAATTGTTCTAAGGTTTTCAGCTGTGCTGTTAGTTATCTAATGTGGGATTTCTCTAGGTTTTTCATATAGGCATCTAGTGCTATGAATTTTCCTCTTAAGACTGCCTTCATTGTGCCCCATAAGTTTGGGTACGTTTTAGATTCATTTTCAATAAATTCTAGGAAGACTTTGATTTCTTTCTTAATTTCTTCCTTGACCCAGAGGAGGATCAGTTGAGTGAGGTTTAGTTTCCATGAGTTGGTAGGTTTTCTGTGATTTTTGATGTTTTTGAACTCTAACTTTAGGCCCTGGTGGTCTGATATAGTACAAGAGATTATTTCCATTTTTTATCTATTAATAATTGCTTTATGACCAATTATGTGGTCAATTTTAGAGAATGTTGCATGGGGTACTGAGAAATATGTATATTCCTTTGAGTTTGCATGGAAACTTCTGTAAATATCTATTAAATCCATATGCATCATAACCTCTGTTAGACTCCTTATTTCTCTGTTGAGTCTCTGTCTGGTTGACCTAGTCAAGGGTGAAAGTGGGGTATTGAAGTCCCCCACTATTAGGGTGTGAGACTTGATGTGGGATTTGAGCTTTAGTGGTGTTTCTTTTATATAGATAGGTGCCCTTATATTAGGGGCATAAATATTCAGGATTGAAATTTCATCTTGATCAATTTTTCCTGACATGAATAAGTAATGTTCATCCTGGTCTCTTTTCATTGATTTTCATTTGAAGTCTACTTTGTTAGATATTAGAACGGCAACACCAGCTTGTTTCTTAGGGCCATTTGATTGGAAAATCTTTTCCCAACCTTTTATTCTGAGCATGTGTCTGCCTTTAAGGTTAAGATATATTTCTTGTATGCAGCAGAAGGATAGATTTTGTTTCTGTATGCATCATGTTAGGGTTTGTCTTTTTATAGGTGAATTGACTCCATTGATATTAAGGGATATTTGTGACCAATGATTGTTATTTCCTGTTATTTTTGGTCGTAGCTTGTATGCATTTCCTTTCTTTGAGCTTTTCTTCTGTGGGACTATCAATTGTTTGTGGTTTCATGGGTGTATCTGGGATCCTTAGGTTGGAGTTTTCCCTGTAATGCTTTCTGAAGGGCTGGATTTGTGGACAGGTATTGTTTCAGTCTGATTTTGTCCTGAATATCTTGTTTGCTCTATCTATGATGATTGATAGTTTTGCTGGGTATAGTAGTCTAGATTAGCAGCCATGGTCTTTTAGTGTCTGTATAACTTATAACCAAGCCCTTCTTGCTTTCATTGTTTCCATTGAATGATCAGGTATCATTCTGATGGGTCTGCCTTTATAGGTACGTTGTCCTTTAAGTCTTATCCTTATGCCCACAGTTAAGTGTGGCTGCCAGCCCTTTCCACAACTGGACACAATGCAGAGATCAACAGATCATATAGAACCTAGCAATGGATACATGTGCATCACAGTTCTTGGAGTTATTGCTCAAGGAACATCACAGAAGAGGGGACAGAGATTATAAGGACTAGAATACAAAAAGTCTACTGTGAAACAGTATCCTAGAAATGGCTGCATAGAAAAGACAAGGACAGTGTCAATAATAATGGACATGTTAACAGGGAAGTGAGAAATTTCATAGGATCCCACTCTTAGACTGAACTACAGACATCTAATGACTGCTTAGAGAAGGATAATTAGCCTCTCTCAAGTATGAGCTCCTTAATTGATTATCCAATACAAAGTGGTCCGCCCTCAAACCACATATACACAAACAACAGAATCAGCAGGTACTTATACATATTTGTGTGTAATGATCAAAAATGAAGCTATCAATTTGAGATTAGAGAAGTTGAAGGGAGAGGTCTTGGAAGGGGTTGGGAAGACAAAAGAGAAAGGGTAAAGTGATGCACATATATTTTAATTAAAATGTAGGGGACTGGAGAGATGGCTCAAAGGATAAGAGCACTAGCTGTTCTTCCAGAGGTCTTGAGCTCAATTTCTAGCAACTACATGGTGTCTCAAAACCATCTGTAATGAGATCTCTTGTGCCCCTCTTCTGGCCTGCAAACATACATGCAGGAAGAGCATTGTACACAAAATAAATAAATAAATAAATAAATAAATAAATAAATAGATAAATAAATAAATAAATAAAATGTATTAAAAACTCTAACATGCTGGGCACATGGTCTCTCTCTCTCTCTCTCTCTCTCTCTCTCCCTCTCTCTCTCTGTCACACAGGCGCGCGCACACACACACACACACACACACACACACACACACACATACACACTTGTGTTCCCAAACAAAATCCAGAGGAATACATTGGAAGTCATAGCTTTGTCTTTACCCACTTTATTCCCTTGAGATAGGGTCTCTAAATAAGTCGAGAGCTAGGCTGTTGACTATCAAGTCCCAGCAGTTCTGTCCCCTAACCCAGCACTGGGGTTACAATACATTTAACCACACCTGGCTTGTTATGTAAGGTCTGAGAATTTGGACTCAGATCCTAATGCTAGCAAAGCCAGCATTTGTAGCCACTGAGCCATCACCCTGTTCTCTAAAATACTTCTAATAGTATTACATTATAAAAATTGTTTTCGGACTACCTTTAATCTGGAAATTGGAGTAAAAATGACCTAAGAAGAGACAAAACAACTCTTAATAAATTATGGTTAACTTTCATTCAAAAAAGATTTTTAAAGGAAAGTAAAAATATTACCTTTTTTCAAGACAGAGTTTCTCTGTATACAATCCTAGTTGTCCTGGAACTCACTCTGTAGACCAGGCTGACCTTGAATTTACAAAAATCCACCTGCACCTGCTGGGATTAAAGAATTATGCCACCACACCTGGCTAAAATATTACCTCTTATCCTTGATATATTTCATGATCATGAGCCCAATGAATTTTATACATGCTTGTATGTGTGTGTGCATGTACCTTCATGTGTACTCATATGTATTATTGCTTGAATGTCTCTCCCCAAAATTTTTGTGTTGGAAATTTAATTTTCAAATTCACATATTTATGGCCTTTAGAGGTGGGGCGTTGGGAAAGTAATTACAATTAGATAAAGTCATAAGTGAGGAGACCCCATAATGGTATTAACATTTTATGAAAATAAGAATTACAGGCAATTGCCAATATTCCTAGCTACTTTCCAAATTTTGATGGTAAGACCCTATTTCAGAAGACAACACATACTTGAATAACAGAACCTAGAGAAATCAACAACTCACCTGGAAGCTTCATTCCTATCGGTTAGCATTCATGGTGCAGGAAAGTGTTATGCATGCTAATGGTGAAAAGTAAGTTTTGATCCCATCTAGTCATGAACCCTGCAACTACAATAATTATTGGCATAACAAGGTATGTCCACTGGTACAATAGTAATACTAATACTATGGGAATAACCAACCATTTTGTGATTGGATCTAAAGCTAAGAACCCACAAATAGCACTATTAAAGGGGCCAAGAATCTGTGTCATAGGCTCCAGGAAATAACTCAATACTATTATTCAGATAAACAGATACCACATTAGCAACTCTGAATGACTTACTACTATACCCATAGATCAATGCATGGCTCAACTCTCAGCAGAAAAGCTTCTCCTTGCAGTAGATGGTAACTAATATGGGCAACCCCAACTGGTCAACATGCAGAAAATAAAAGACTGTGGAGTACTCAGCTCTAAGTGGGACAATCATATCACACCTCTTCTCCCAAGGCTTAGGGATCTCTTCAGAAGAAGGGATGGAAAGCAGGTGGTTGATAACATCCAGGAATCTCCTTTCTAGACACAGCATGACAGATGTACATATAAACTCACAATGATGACCCATACAAACAAAAGAAATCTTACAAACCCATGGAAATGTGAAAGGAAGGACACACCAAGATCAAGTTGTCAGCACAAAGGAGATTTATTTGACCCAGGGGGATAAAGGGCAGGGAATAGGAAATAAAGACAAGAGATAGAGGGTGAGGGAGATGAAAAAAGGAACAAGGGAGAGTAGGAACGGATATTTGCCCTGGAAAGACAAAAGACTGCCTCTGGATAAAGAGGAGCCAGACGTGACACATAGGCAATTGGCAGTTTATAAAAGGAAAAAAGGGAAACTGTGTTAGAACAAGTTAGTTAATTTTGATTGGGCATCCTAACTGGGGTAGGTAAAAGGAGACTTTTTTATTCTTTTTTATTTTAACATTTTATTGATCCTTTGTGAATATCACATCTTGCTCCTTAATCCCAATCTTGCCATCCCTTCATATCTGCCATAATAAAATAAAATTTAAAACTTACTTGCCATTAATAAATATATAATTTTTTTAAAAAAAAATCTCATTGTAAAAGCTGTAATGTGCCACAGTGGGTTACACAGTATACCCTTTAATCTATATGCCTTTACTTGCAAAAGTTCATTACAATGAGTCATTGGTCTGATTGGAGGCCTCTGGCTTCTTCTACACTATCAATACTGGGCCCTCACTGGGGCTTCTCTTGGATATCCTGCTGTCATGGAGAGCCTGTAGTTTTGGATCTGCAGGATAGGCCCCTTCATATGCTCTAACAATTCCTAGATGGGTGGATATTGGGGTGGACCAACTCATAGCCCTGGTTCTGGTAGCTGAGCTGAGTTGGTCAGCTCACTAGCGTCCCTGCATTCTCACCACTAGGACAAGCTTTCCAGTACTGCCCCAGCTAGCTTATCCAATGCCAATGCCTCAGGCAGCAAGGGGTAGGGACAGTTCTCCCACTCTCACGCCCTCAAGCCAGCTCATCAGCATTCACACCACCAGCCAGCTCTACTGTGCTGCCTAAGTGAGTTGCAGAGCCCACTCTCCCAAGTACAGAAGCTGGCTAGGGGTAGGACCAGCTCACTCATGTCAGCTCTCCCTCCTGCCACAGGTGGTGGGGGGCAACTCTCCCTAGCACACACCACTGAATGACAGATGAATGTCCAGCTGCAGGGGAGGGAAAGGGGGGCATGCAACTCATCCTCACTCCACCCAACAAGGTCAGCTCTGAGCTACCCAAGAGAAGTGCACAGCCCTTTCTCCCTAGTGCTGCAGCCAGTGAGTGTTCTCATGGCCAGCTCTCCCGCATGCCACAGATGGTGAGGGGGAGGGAGGAAGCATCTCTCCCTCACTTGTGCCACCAGATGGCAGATGAGAGGCGGAACCAGCTCTCCTGCTCTCACAACCTCAGGGCTGTCTCACTTGTACTCCTGCTACCAGGGATAACCCTACTGTGCTGCACAGAAGAGGTGCAGTTCACTCTCTGGACTGCTGCAGCCAGTGAGGGGTGGGGCCAACTCTGGTCAGTCCTTGAATATCAATGTGGTCCCGGGCAGCAGTCCAGATCAGGAACACCCACATAGCCTTTGGTGGTAACATGGGCCATGGACATTGACAGAGATCTCTGCTGCTGCATGGCCACAGACCCAGACTCTGATTGGCAGCACAAGCAGAGACTTCACTATGGCCTCAGGTGGTTTCCCAAGCTACTTATATCACACTGTTCCTTCCAACACTCAAATCTCCAGATCCACCTCCCTTCATAGTGCTTTAGCTTTAGCTGTTCTGCTTCTCTTTATTGTATCTCCACCTCATACTTGTACATCACAGTCGCTTGTGCTATAAGCAAGCCATGTATTGGGAATGGTATTTCCAGTCTTTCTCTGTTCCACCTGCCAGATCCCAAATAACCATAAGGGCACTTTCTATTAATTATGAAAGCCTGGCCAATAGCTTAGGCTTGTTTCTAACCAGCTCTTATAACTTAGATTAACTGCTGTCACATGGCTCATGGCTTGCTATGTATATCATGCTTCCCCCAAGTCTGACTGGTGACTCTGCCTTTCTTTGCCCTGAAAATCCTGCCTAGCTATTTTCAGTTTTGCTTTTTATTAAAACAACAGTGACATATCTTCACACAGTGTAAAAGAATATTCAACAACAGAGGTGTCTCTGGGTGTTTTCAAGTGTTTGTCCAACCCAGAGCTTCCAAAGGAAGTAAATCTCTAGCCAAAATTAGAAGCAGCATTTTTGAGAGACATCAAGGTCCTGCCCAAAGCTGCCAGCACCATCTTGATTCCAAAAGAAGACTTTTGATCATTGGACTTCAGTTCTTTGATAGCTAACCCCTAATGGTCAGCCTCAGGAGGAGGAAGTGATAAAATAGTAAAATATATATTGGCGGCTAGCCTTAGGAATGTAATCTAATGAGTTTGTAAGGTAGAAGGAATGGAAAAGGGTAAAAGGCAAAACCTGGCTTTTCTATGTTTACCATGCTCAGACTTGCTAATACCTTTCACAACTCTCTATTAAGTGACTAATGAGTCAAGGCAGAAATAAATAAATTCAATATTTCCTAGAATCCAATGACAATGAATGTACAACAAATTCAACATTGTGGGCCACAATGAAAGTGGTGCTAAGAGGAAAGTTCATAACTAAGTGCCTTCAGAAAGAAAATGGAGAAATCTCACACTACCACACCTAAGAGGTCTAAAACAAAAAGAAGTGAGTACACCCAAAAGGAGTAGACAGCAAAAGTAATTAATAAGATAGAAACAATGAGAACAAAATACTCAATGAAACAAAAAGTCAATTCTTTGAGAAAATCAATAAGAAGATCTAATACCAATGCTCCTCAAATTATTCCATAAAATAAAAACAGAAGGAACATTGTCCAAAGCAAACCACAATGAGCTAAATAATTTAAACAGATCTATAACTAACAACAAAATTGAAGTAGTAATTTAAATCTTTCAGGCTGGGAAGATGGCTCTGTGGGTAAAGAACTTGCTGTGCAAACATGAAGATAAGATCAGCTCTCCAGAGCCTACATAATAGCCAGGGATGGTGGTCTGTAACCTCAATACAGGGGGAGTAAAGACATGGAGCCAACTAATCAGGCTAAAATTGTGAGATCCAAGTTAAGTAACAGACTATGTCTCAAAAAAAAAAAGTGGAGAGTGATTATGGAAGATACCCAACTTCAACTTCTGGCCTCTCAACATGCACACATAGGAGAGTGATATGTACCTACATGCAGATATGCAAATCCACATACACACACAAAGGAACATGCAGAGACCCAAACGATATTTATTATTCTCCTTGATATTCTGAAAAGTAATTACTACAATGTAAAATTAACTAGTATTAACAATCAGATGACTCAAATTTTATATAAGAAAGAGAAAACAAAACTATTAAATACAAATTTGCCACAAAACTAAACATTCATGAAAAATAAGGAAGATATATCCAGAATAATTATAATTCTTATTTCTGCAACTGTTTGCATGGTCATAGCCGATATTTCAAATGATCTTCTTCTACCATTTGTTCCTTTGTTCTTGTCCATGGTCCCTTTTCCCTTGGCAAAGATGTTAAAATTAGTTCAATGTATGATACTACAATGGCCTCTAAGTATGTTAATGAAAGGAAGAATTGTACACTTCTAATTTTTTTTAGAAAAAAATACAAAAACCTAAGAAACCAAATACAAGACTTCTTATAGCAGTTAGCCAAGATGCTAATACAAGTCTTGAACAAAATTTAAAGTTCTACTTAAGTGAATAGAGAAATTGTAAGAAAATGAAAAGAATCATATTGTCAATTTGGAGAAGGTCACAGTGCTCTGGGTAGAAGATAAAACCATACACAGCATTCCTCTGAGATAAAGCTTAATCTGAACCAAAGCCATCATTCTCTTTAATTACATGAAGAATGAGAGAAGTAAGTAAAGGACAGAAAAAATATTTGAAACTAGCAGAGATTCACAGATGAAATTTAAGAAACAATCTCCGCAGAGCATGTCCCAGAGCTCTCTGGAGCAGGCGGAGATAAACTTTGCCTGTCACGGTCACCCAAGCTGCTGCTGAGGGAGTTGGCACAGCAGCCACCCCGCCACTAATTGGTCAAACAGAGAAAGATTGAAGACTTGAAATTCAGTCCCCTGCACAGGGCAGAAGTAGTGATTGATTGAGCAGACCTTTTCCTCAGAGGTGACAGGAGGCCCACAAGGCAGAGCGCCACAACTGACCAGGAGCCACCTAATCGTGGACCACTGAAGCCATGGGCAGACGCCAGTGCAAAAACTTACATAATAATATAAAGGGCAACAACATAACTCCAGAAGAGAGTGGCGATCCTACAAATACAAGACCTGAACTGAGCAATGAAGAGGAAACAGAAGGAAGCATCACCAAATATTTCTTTTTGATTATCATCAAAGCTCTCAAAGAAAATATGAAAAATAGCCTTAAAGAAATAGAAGAAAATACAAACAAAAAATAGGAAGAGATGAACAAATCTATGAAAGAAACATGCCAGGAACTAAAAGCTGAAATAGAAGCAATAAAAAGGGCACAAGATGAGGCAAAGATGGAAATAGAAAACCTGAAGAAAAAAGATGGAACCACAGATACAAGCATAACAAACAGAGTTCAAGAGATGGAAGATAGAATCTCTGAAGTGGTCAAGACTCAGTAGCTCAAATAGATATATCAGTCAAAGAAAATAGTAAAACTAAAAAAGCCATAACTCAAAATGTTCAAGAAATTTGGGACACCATGAAAAGACCTAATTTGAGAATAATAGGAATAGAAGAAGGAGAAGAATACCAGCTCGAAGGCACAGATAATGTTTTCAATAAAATCATAGAAGAAAACTTCCCTAACCTGAAGAAGGATATGCCTATAAAGATACAAGAAGCTTACAGAACACCAAATAGATATGATCCCCAAAAAAAGTCAGTGTGCCACATTATAATCAAGCCACAAAACATACAGAATAAAGAAAAAAATTTAAGAGCTGCAAAAGAAAAGGGCCAACTTACATATAAAGGCAGAACCATCAGAATAACGCCTGACTATTCAATGGAAACAATGAAAGCTAGAAGGGCTTGGTCAGAAGTTATACAGATGCTAAAAGAGCATGGCTGCCAAACTAGAATACTATACCCTGCAAAATTATCGATCATCATAGATGGAGTAAACAAGATATTTCATGACAAAGTCAGACAGAAACAATATCTATCTACCAATCCAGCACTACAGAGAGTATTAGAGGGAAAACTCCAACCTAAGGACCCCAGATACACCCACAAAATCACAATCAATAATTCCACAGAAGAATACACCAGAGAAAGGAAATACAGACAAGTTACCACCAAAAATGGCAGGAAATATCAATCAATGGTCATTAATTTCCCTTAATAACAATGGACTCAACTCTCCTATAAAACATCACACATTAACAAGATGGATACAACAACAGAAGCCATTCTTCTGTTGCCTACAAGAAACACACCTGAACCGCAAGGACAGACACAGGCTTAGAATAAAGAGTTGGGAAAAGATTTTCCAGTCAAATGGCCCTAAGAAACAAGCGGGGGTGGCAATCCTAATATCTAACAAAGTAGACTTTAAGCTAAAAGCAATTAAAAGGGAACAAGATGGTCACTACTTGTTCATCACAGGAAAAATTGGTCAAGAGAAGATTTCAATCTTAAATATTTATGCTTCTAATATAAGGGCACCTACATATGTAAAAGAAACACTGCTAAAGCTCAAATCCCACATCAATTCTTACACCCTAATAGTGGGAGACTTCAATACCCCACTTTCAACCCTGGATAGATCAATCAGACAGAGTCTCAACGGTGAAATAAGGAGTCTAAAAGAGGTTACGATGCAAATGGATTTAATAGATATCTACAGAACCTTCCACCCAAATGCAAAGGAATATACATATTTCTCAGCTCCTCATGGAACTTTCTCCAAAATTGACCACATAATTGGGCATAAAGCAAATATCAACAGATACAAAAAAATGGAAATAATCCCTTATAACATATTGGACCACCAGGGCCTAAAGCTGGAGTTCAACAACATCAAAACCGAAAGAAAGCCTACCAACTCATGGAAACTAAACATCACTCAGCTGAACCATCTCTGGGTCAAGGCAGAAATTAAGAAAGAAATCAAAGTCTTCCTAGAATTTAATGAAAATGAACCCACAATATATCCAAACTTGTGGGACACAATGAAAGCAGTCTTAAGAGGAAAATTCATAGCGCTAGATGCCTACATGAAAAACCTAGAGAAATCCAACACTAGAGACCTAACAGCTCAGCTGAAAGCCTTAGAACAACTAGAAGCAAACTCACCTAGAAGGAGTAGACGGCAGGAAATAATCAAACTTAGAGCTGAAATCAATACAATTGAAACAAAAAGAACAATACAAAGAATCAATGAATCTAAGAGTTGGTTCTTTGAGAAAGTTAACAAAATAGATAAGCCCTTAGCCAAACTAATCAAAAAACAGAGAGAGAGTGTTCAAATCAACAAAATCAGTAATGAAAAGGGGGATATAACAACAGATCCCCAAGGAAATACAGAGAATTATCAGATCATACTTTGAAAATCTGTATTCCACAAAAATGGAAAACCCAGAAGAAATGGACAGCTTTCTGTACAGGTACCATCTACCAAAATTAAATGAAGATCAGATTAATTATTTAAACAGATCTATAACCCTTAAGGAAATGTCATTAAAAACCTCCCCAAAAATAAAAGCCCTGGTCCAGATGGTTTCAGTGCTGAATTCTACCAGACATTCAAAGAAGAATTACTACCGTTACTCCTCAAACTATTTCACACAGTAGAAACTGAAGGAATATTGCCAAATTCCTTTTATGAGGCCACAATCACCCTAATACCCAAGCCACTCAAAGACACAACAAAG